>JAODAI010144751.1:0-11057 GCA_027575025.1 Scotoplanes globosa | reverse complement strand
ACAGATCGAGATGTGACTGATATCAGTGTTGAACAGACTGGACTTTGGTCCTACAAGCATAGCGTCTGTCTTGCCTTAATTGAGTTTGAGCATGTTGTTCATCATCCAAGACTATACTCTAGTATAATGTATGGGTCTAATTCAATTCATACCCTCCACCCCTCCCAAAGTATGTTTTCTCATAAGTATCTACAGACTTGTACACTCTACTCATCTTTCCATATTTTTTTAATACCTACAGCGTGCGACACACCGTTCGTCACCCGTGGCGAACTTTGTGCAACAGGTGTGTGTATAGAGGGATTTTATAGATGCAACTATTTTGATAACTGCGGAGATGAAGAGGATGAGACGTTCAATTGCGTTGGTAAGTCTTCACTTTGACCAAGAAAGAGAGAAAGTGACCGTAAATACAGGGCTCATTTATACATGTATACAATAGACAAAATTGGCAACCTGAGATGTGTGGCTATATGTTTCTGTCATGGAAACAATAATACTAATAATCAGTCTGGAAGGTTTATTTAATTTTACGACATGATTTAGCGACCACCGAAGTGGGAGAAGCAAAGGGTCTTAAATTACAACTTCATGTCGGGTGGTCATCCAATTCATCAATTTGAAGCCAAATTTGGATTTTTCTTATTTGAGATAGTCGTTCGCATGGGATAACCGTGATTGCTCTCGGAAGAAAACCCACACTACTAGGCCTGACCCGGAATTCGAACCCCAGATCTCCCAGTTGCTGAGATAGATTCATAGCTTAATTCTAGAACCACCTTGAACCTTATCCGCTCGGCCACAGTACTCGGGCTCCAAATTTCACACGCACTGTATAGTACTGTATGTGTGTACACAAAGACATGGTCGCTCTGATTATTGGGGGATGAAAGTGTATGCTGGCATGCACGCCCTGTGTTGTGCCAGCACATTTTGTAACAAAGAAAACACAAAACAAAAGAATGCAGAAGAATATAATTAAAAAAATGAAATTAATAAGCATAATTTATTTGGAAATTTGTCAGTATTAAATTGTAGGCTAGCGGTAGAAAATTATCAATACAAAGTACATTCCACATCCTTAGAAAGTCATGATTTATTGATATTCCTCAACCTTTTATGTACCAGGTACAGTAATTCCATATGCATGGGCATCAAATAATTAGCAAATGGAAAATAATACTCATTCCTAGAATTTTGTCAAAATATGCATATTACACTAACTAATTATGCAATAATTACAAACAACAATGATTAATGTATATTTTTTGTCGCCATTGTGTTCATCTAGCATGATTTTCAATACACATGAACTGATCTGCCATAAATGCATGGGTCGAATCTCAATTTTTTAAGACTAAAAACTGATATATATTACTAATATACATGTACAATCTAAATTGAACTACGATATAGCTACAGTATGACCAGGGATACAATGATTTACACTGCAAATTGTACTTTCTAAAACCGTTAGAAGCCCGGTAGAAATTAGCGAAATTTGAATCCGGTCCTGCGGACCTACTCGATCACTCTGGAATTGTCAGCCCAAAATTTTACAGGTCCGCATAAAGGGTAAATTTAGACCAATGAAAAATTGCAAAAATTGTACTACAAATTCACTTGTACATGGGCAGGCTACTCTGGATTGCAACATGTAGATCATCTACTTACCATCTACTTATGTTGTCACAGAATGGCCTACATGTATAATTTGATTATTTTATATTTGTTACGCAGCATAATATCTTACTGTAGTTTCATGTCCAAAATATGCTATATTTCACAAATATTTACAGTAATACCTTTATTTCGCTAAATATGTTGAGAGACATAACAGGCACTGTAACTGTGTAACTGTTTACTTTTTGATTATTAATTTTATAGAAACTTATTTATTTAAAATTTAACATATAATCAGACCTTCACGTATGATAATCTCAGGAGAGCTATTTTTCAGCTCCTGTGAGATTAAATAGAGCATTTAGCTCTCCTGAACATTTCACACAGCTCATATAACCACTGCGTTGACAAGGGCCAGGAAACCTATTCATTCATACAATAGGGCAAAATGTAACACACTATATATCATTAATATCACATTGCGATTTGCGACCAATATTAGCATAGTACATGAGTTTTCTTTTTAGGAGAGCAATCAATTGCTCTCCTGTGAACTTTTCAGGAGCGCCTTGGAGCGCGATCGCGCCGGCGCTCCTTATAAATGAAGGTCTGTATAATTACATAATTTTTTTTCATTTCAAGAGTATATCATGATATGCAAATTAGATACTAAATATTCATAAGGTGTCTCAGTTCATTTACGAGCTCCCTTTTCCATTTACAAGCTCTCTTTGCATGAAATAATTTTCTACAGTATGAGCTCACCGAGGTCGTAAAAAATTGAACTCGTATTTTACGAGTATATGAAAACATGAGTTCGAAAAACAATTTTTGGAGCTCATATTTTATGAGTATGAAAAAACGAGCTCACAAACTTAATTACAAAGTAATGTTCCTTAGTATGAGCTCACTGAGTTTGTAAAATATTTTTTTGAACTCATATTTTACGAGTATGTGAAAACACAAGTTCACAAACCTCATATTTTTTTAACAAGCTCAAGTGAGCTCGTAATATAATAAAGTGAACTCAAAAATCAAAATGAGAGCTCGTAAATCAAAATGAGAGCTCGTAAATCAAAATGAGAGCTCGTAAATTGAAATGTGAGCTTGTAACTCAGAATGTGAGCTCGCTTGAGCTTAAATTAAGCTCTCAACGAGCTCAAATTTCTATAAGGAATGCGCACTTTAGGTTATGTTTGTTTATTTACAGAATCACTGTCATTTAAGCGTTTTTTTGTTTGCCAAATCACTGTTTACTACCATGGAAGCGATATTAATATCTTGTTCAAACAAGAACTGTGTAATTAAAGTTAGTTTATAATTGTTCGACATTTCTTTGTGCGACATAAATTGAGATTTCTGGATGTACATGTATGCAATTGCATGCAGATATATATATTGATGCTGAAATAAAAAAGATACTGTACAGTATAGGCTTACTTAAGCAGCACTGGACTTAGCTGGTTTATGTTCCCCATACATATTGTGGCAATATATAATTAGGAATTTCCGTCTTAATCTGACGCCACTCACAATGTCCTACTGTAGCTGTCGTAGTTAAAAATATATTCAAAGTCCAGCGTTAATTTCGAATCACTGCTTGACCCATGCATATAAGGGCACATAAAGTGGCAATGTGCTATTGTGCATTGCAGCCCCAAATACGGTGGTGAAATCGATGTACGTTGGTAAAATAAATAACTATGCACATCTGTACACATAGGCATGGCCCCACTGTCTGTAAGTGCTTGATATTTTCATATTGAAACGTCATCATCATCATACATGCAACATTTTAAATACATGCAACATTTTAAACACTTTAAACATTTTAAAGCTATACAGTTTAAAGTGAGCTCTATTCAGAAATGCACAATACGTAAAAACACAAGTTGCCTCTTTACGGCCCTTTCGTGGTCACATAAATTATAGCCATATATACAGTATGCATACATACAGTGTATAGTTTACAGGCCACATTTTCCTATTGAGATTGAATGATTAAGTTATCATTGTAAACCATGAAGGGTAAATCAGCAGTGGAGGCCTACCTACAGTGTTCATTTCCCCCTGAATCGCATCGCGAAATGCGAGTCAAAACGATGTAATTGCGATCCATGTTCAATGTGCATCGCATTAATGTGCTACTGTATGCCCAAAAAATAATAATACAAAAATGACATTGCGAAACCTCTTCTGACCATATTTTTCATGTTAGTACGATCTCATACCAAGCTGGTGTCAACAATATTTTTGCAGAACCTTTTTATCGTTGATATAATATTTTGGCATTTATAAAATGCTACGCAAAAACTTCATGGTGCTATTAAAAGAAATATTGCATAGCAGTTTACCGCTACGCAATTTTTTAAAGGAAAATGAACGCTGCCTGCTTATGCTCTAGCTAGACTACTGTACCACACAGTAATACACATTCCACAGTAAAAAACATTCCACAGTAATAAACATTCCACAGTAATAAACTAAAAGGTTTACTGTTGAAAAACCTTAAAAAGTTTAGTCATTTTAGTGATTAAGTTGGCTTTATATTGTAAGTTCTATATAACTGATCAGTGATGTATGTAAAGTGTGTGCCAGTGTCTTTGTGAAGCTTGATGGATGAGTGAGTCAAATGAAAAATCAAATACTGCAGGGTGACGTCAGCCTATTATGGTATAGGCCTACTATAGCTACGTATTATGGATTTAAATTTTACCTGTAACTTTTCTCACTATTTTAATTAAAATTATTGATTAGTTGGAATGAAGTGCCCTTATTAAATTTAGCTTCAACGTATACAGTACATATTGTGTTACTTAGTTGCAATGAATGCAAACTATGTCCATTGAACCTTGAAGTCATACATATTTCTATAAAGCTAACCCCTACTTTCAAGAATACAATTGCAGGAAATATTTGGGTATAAACTCCACACTAATGTTAACCAATCTACACTATCCTCTAATCAGCAGCAGGCAAATTGGATTTTTTAACCACTTATACCATAGAGCTACTATAGTAGCTCCATGCTTATACTGACCGATAATAAATGTATTTGAGCAATGTACACATCAGCTGGTACCTGTAACTGACATTTATTTGCACTCGTCTCCTCCGCAACATCGAGCTGTCCCCTCCGCAACGCTAACCTCCCAATTTTACGCTATCCTCTAATCAGCAGCAGGCAATGTGGATTTTTAGCCACTTATACTGACCGATAATAAATGTATTTGAGCAATATACACATCAGCTGGTACAGGCCTGTAACTCTTCACAAACAGTGAATGCATTCAGTCAGTGGTAAGCAATAATTCCACCAATGAATGCAACATGGTTGTGCATTCATAATATAGCACACTTTCCAAGTGATATTATTGTTTTTATGTTTCAATTCTAGTGTAAAAATGAAGTTGACACAAAAGAAAAGTCGATACATCTTTACTTTATTGTTTTTATATTATCCTGTTGTATGTATGTTGCTACATGTACATGTAGGCATCTGTAGGATACGTGCATATAGGTATCGCATTAACCATCTCTATGATAATGACCGGGTGACCGTCAATATCCCACCCTCAATTAAATATCCAGCATCCCCCTAAACTCATATCCAGGCATGTATGGATACAATTATATGACAATCTTACACTGTATAAATAAAGAGAAAGTTTGGCCTGAACATTGTCACTCCCTCCTTACTCACCTCCTAAAACCTGCTCAAAAGGCCACCCTCAATACCATATAATATTATTTGCATGCACCCACCCTAAAACCAACCCATCCCCTAATCCAACCCCTGAACCAACCTACATTATTATTAAATTACGCCAATGTTGTACTGCAATTGTATAAGGTAGAAACTGCAATTATTATATCACAATGTATAACCTACAGGTACACAGTGGTGTGTCTGTAAACTGCATCATAAAGTTTTGAAAGTGAACAGTGTTCACTTTCAATTTCCAGCTGTGCTAAGCAACTTGAGCAATGAATTCAGAATAAATAACTCTGTGCAATATTGTCAAACCGTTTTTTGGTACATTTATAAACTGCCATCATTAAAAAAGTATTGGGAATATAAATATTTCAATAACATGTGGTAACTCTTCTACAGCCTACTATGTAGTAGACTTTAATCAGGAATACTAGCTGTACACCTCCCCCCTCATCCCCCAGTAGGTACACCCATACACTTTATCATACTGTATAATGAACGGATCCAAGTAATTAAAACACACATGTTTGGTTTCACAGTCGGTAGCAAACCTGCCCAACAGCACCCAGGCTTCACTGTAGGCTGATGTTCAGTACGTGTCATTTATAATTATAGATACTTCTGGGAAATCGAGGGTAGCTGAATGATGCATGTACAGTTACTGATCTCAGTGGCCATCGGACCATCCCATGATGGTACTGGCTGCCTGCCAGCAGTTTGAAAAATAATTACTCCGTTTAAAAAAGGTTTAAAATTATAATTATAGATATATACTTCTGGGAAATCGAGGGCAGCTCAATGATGTGTGGACAGTTACTGATCGGCAGTGGCCATCGGACCATCCCATGATGGTACTGGCTGCCTGCCAGCAGTTTGAAAAATAATTACTCAGTTTAAAAAAAGCTTTCAAATTATAATTATAGATATTCTGGGAAATCGAGGGTTGCTGAATGATGCGTGTACAGTTACTGATCGGCAGTGGCCATCGGACCATCCCATGATGATACTGGCTGCCTGCCAGCAGTTTGAAAAATAATTACTCAGTTTAAAAAAACTTTAAAAGACAGTATTTAGCTCTCATGGCATGAAAACATGTATACATTACTCTACCAGGTTCAGCATGACATACAAATACACAAACTGTGCATGTACCCCACTGTATATGCATGGTATGGTGCTCAACTTGAAATTCCCTTTTTGGCGTACCCCTAAATATCTGGATTATTTTTATGAAAATTAATTTTATGAAAATTATCAGACTTTTGGTAATTAAAATTATTATTTTGGTGTTTCTTGATCACTTTTGAATTAGAATATAAATCCAATACGAAACATTTCATCACAACAGGACAACTTAATTGATGTCCTAGAGCAATGTCCCGTCTGTCCCTGTCCCGTCCCATCTGTCACGTCGTTAATAATATTTTTATCAACTAAATCTTATATTTAATGATTCTTTGTATCTTAATAAACCTAAATAAACAAAATATATTTTTTTACAGGAGAATAGATTGGTTTTTCACTAAAACTATTTTAAAAAAAAGTGAGTGTCATTCCCGTCTCGTCTGTCACACCGACTCTCCCTTGTCAGCATTTCTCCACATAGTAATGTAATTTGATGAATTGTGTTTTATAATATTAAACATAGAGTGTTTCTATTATTAGTTTCTACATAAATTAGGAAGTTACACCTCATTGGTTTTGACAGGCCTTTGAAAATAAAAAGTATTGAAAATGTGTCCCGTCTGTCACGCCGGAATTGACCATATATATTTTTTTTGTGATTGTGGATCAAGTAGGCCTATCCTTCTACTATCCTTTAGAGCACAAAAGTTATTATTTTGGGTGACTGTTATATTTCCGTAATCTGCCTAGGAATGTGTCCAAATGGCCTCTCAGCAACAGATTGTTAGTGTGCAGTTGCCCATTTGTGACTCGATCGTCCGGTGTTTGAGACTATATTAGCTTCACATACATGTATATGCAGGTCAATTAGCTGCGGCTATTCGTCCATGATGTTGAATCCTTCCTATTGAATTAATATGTTTTCTGGTCCTTTTCTATATATAGTATGTATAGTGTCAGGGGTCACGCTTAGGATTTTTCTCACTTGCCGGCCGGACCAGTGAATGTTACTTTTCACTGGTCCGCAAGTTTTTCCACTATCTAGATTGAAATTTGCGACATGAAACATACGTACAGTAATGCAGCCCTAAAAAAGTAAACTGAAATCCTTGATAGCCACCGGTACAGCTGACAAGGACAGTGGCACTGACCAATTGTTGGTGGCCGCGTGGCCCCAATTTTTGTGACATCTGCTCACAGCTCGAGGTCGTTAATAGTGTCCGCCAAGCATACTTCCCTTCCCGTCCATTGGGATTTGGATCGTTCTTGAAATGGTAGAAACAGATGGTGTGGAAACCAACATAAAATAACTAAAGTCTATATTCCCCACAGCTAGCTCTAGGCCTAAAGTTAATAATGTTAGCAACATTATTATTTTATTGTAAGCAAATAGTACAGTAGGGACTAGTTGTTAATTATCATACAGGTTTATTTTTCAGTGAAAAGATAGTCCGTATGAGAGCCATACAACTCTACAAAAGGGATAACTAGCACCAACTTGATTCAGTAACAACTCTATATATACAAAATCGAACACTAATGGGGGTCGAAACACAATTTTTGTGACAGGTTTTACAAGTGCTAATTAATTAATTCAAAATAGGTTTTAGCTATTGATAGCTAAATAAGTTTATTAATTTGAGCTAATGACATGTTAAATATATAATAATGTTAAATTATTAATTAATAAAATTAATGATTTATCATAATTATATTTGGGGATATATGTAACATTTATTATGAAGTTTATAGAAGATCCATTTTTTTTAATTTCATGCATTTTTCGGTCTGTTACGCAACTTTTTCACCGTGACCGGTGTTACATTGAAACCATGTGGCCAACCCCACATGTTTTGCATTGTGTAATTCACATTAGAATAGGTCAATATGTACAAAATATTCTAGAATGGAGAGACAACATATCTAAGTCATTATTTATACTTTTGATATTTTTTTCCATGAGAAATAAATAAGTTAAATTGATGCCCGAAACTACAAATTGTCGTATTTTTTTTTTCGCTAGACTGTCCTAATGCATAGTGCATAATTTTGTACTTACATTTTTTTTAAATCCATAAATTAGAAAGCCCAATGTACCAATAAATACCATAAACCTTGCTAATATATTAATTTAATTTTGTATGCCAAGAGGCGTACTTACATGGAATTGACCGCTACATGCAATCAAAACATTTTCATTACTCTACAAATGACAGATCCATAATACATGTTGGCAAGAATATATTACTAATTTAACATTAAATCTATTCATAGTATAAAGGCAATACATCCTAGAACTAACTTTCTTCATAATGTAAGCAATATGTTCATGCCAATCAAGATGATTATCAATGACCACTCCAAGGCCTTTATTATAAGATCGAGCCTCGATCTCTACATTGCTACCCTTAATTATAATGACAAAAATCATTCCGAACAACTTTGGACTTTTGAAAGTCAATTACCAAATTTCCTTTGACTTGCTAACATTAATATAGTGTATACAATTAGATCAAGGTAATCATTATGGTTGTCTTTAGATCCTAAGACCCAACACATGAAAGAGCCTATATATATGTATCTAAACTGATCAGTTTGCACTATTTATGCTAGAATTACTGTACAAACTAACTTTTGGGTAATTGTTTTTAAGAGTAGTAGTTGGTATGGCCGTCTTACATTTGAGCATGATAAGTCCGAAAACGTTCCAATTGGTAGCTTGTAGGGAAGTATGAGATTAAGAGTTTGTTTCAATCTGAGCTCATTTAAATGCGAGCTTATTATGAAGCTTGTTTTTCATATTACAAGTGGTAATTTAGTTACGAGATTGTATAGTTATGTTCCAACTTGGTAGCTAATTAAACAAAAGCTCCTAAGAGAGAGCCCACATTTTTTGCAAGTGATTGAAAGAGCAATATTAATTATACGTAGATAATATGATATATATTAACAGGACATAATGTAATATGACATAGTGACTTGCTATAATGTTTCCTCAATTCGTACAATGGAAATGACGCAATGATAGACTTCCAGGACACTATCGTCTGTACCAGGACAATATATCGTACAAATATATCGTACACCATTGGGGCACTATGGTACGTCATATAATATCCCATAAATAGTTGTGGCAGTGTGTGGTACCAAATAGGATACTATATCTGATAGTTATTTGATTTCAATAGGAGAGGACGCAATGATAGACTGCCAGGACACTATCGTCTGTACCAGGACAATATTTTGTACACCATTGGGGCACTATGGTATGTCCTATAATGTCCCATAAATAGTTGTGGCAGTGTGTGGTATTAGGGATATGCTACTAGATCCCTGGTGGTACCAAACAGGAGACATGTACCAGCTAGGAGACATGTACCAGCTAGGAGACTGTGTACCAGCTAGGAGACTGTGTACCAGCTAGGAGACTGCTTTGTGCTTCCTTCCAATACTAGAGTATATGCTGTATTGTCCAAGAGCTCCTATATTTGTAAGGGATGTGGAGAAAATGACACATTGTTCAGTTCATTGAAGTATCCAGAGAATAATAAAAATGGTATTACTGAGGATGAATAGTAAAATCAATAATTATAGCCTATAGTTTCATTTGATTTCAATAGGAAAGGACACAATGATAGACTGCCAGGACACTATCGTCTGTACCAGGACAATATATCGTACACCATTGGGGCACTATGGTATGTCCTACAACGTCCTATAAATAGTTGTGGCAGTGTGTGATACCAGCTAGGAGACTGTGTACCAGCTAGGAGACTGCTTTGTGCTTCCTTCGGATACTACATTATGCTGTATTGTCCAAGAGCTCCTATATTTGTAAGGGATAATGGAGAAAATGACACATTGTTCAGTTCATGGAAGTATCAAGAGAATAATAAAAATGGTATTACTGAGGATGAATAGTAAAATCAATAATTATAGTTTCATTTGATTTCAATAGTTTTATATAAATGACTATTTACGACAAAGCTGCTCCAAGATCACATTGTGACGCGAGGCCTAGGGGAAGGCTCCAGCCAGGGAGCACTGTCTCTAGGCTCTAAGAAAATAATAAATGGCTTAAAATATTTTTAACCGTATGAATACCATAGGCGTGCTAACCCGCGCTGGCGGGAGATATAATCAATTGCGACTTGCTTCGGGCAAACCTCGTAGATAACCACATGTAACTTCATGTAACTTCATGTCGGGAGTCTGAAAATATGCAATGGCCTGACTGGCGTGCATGGAAAGCCATTTGAATGGGCGAACAATGCCGCCCATGACCAGCGATTAATTGGTGTTTGCAGTGATGCAATAAATTAATTTTGGCAGTCAAAGAATTAAGTAACGGTGTGATTGAGTATGCCTCAACATCGCCTATAAAAATGTCTATATTGTGTTAAAAACTAAATAGCAGAATTCTTTAACCACTTCAGTGTGGTATATAGCCAATGTTTATTGTTTTTTTGAATAGGCCTATAACATATCGAAAGGTTGTACACGCAACGCGATCATTTCATATTGAGTGACGTCATACTGTCATTATAATGCAGGGATATGAACATTTCACCGACTACCTTTATTTAAAGTTTAT
>JAODAI010144640.1:0-11058 GCA_027575025.1 Scotoplanes globosa | reverse complement strand
GCAACTTTAAAATTCCAAATTTTCTTCAAAAGAATATTCGTCAACATTAATTTAGAATGACATTTGCACGATTTTGAACTTAAACAAAGCAAACACTGAGAAGACCCCAAAATAAAGGAGGGGCGACCCTCTCCCGATCATATCGTCTTATCCAATTTTTATTTTAAACTACTGAAAAGTTTGTTTCCACTTTGAAAAGTATAGACACACAGATGTAAACAGCACCATTTTGCATCTAAGCCCCTTTGAAAGACCTATAATTTTCGGTACGCTCTGCCCCAAACGAATTGGTGCTCCGTTTAGATAGTCGATGGACGGCGATCAGTATAATTCCGGAATATTAGCTGACTTCGCCCCCCCCCCCTTGGAAAATTCCTGGCTACGCGCCTGCAACAACATGAAGTTGTTTAACGTCTTGTCACTCCATTTAGACGGTGCCTTACGTTCGTAAGGGCTTTTCATAAGCGGTTGTAGCCCTTTGTGATCGGATGCCCTTCCTGACATCAACCTCTGGTTCCTCGGTGGACCAAGGCGGCTACAGGGCAATCGAGATAAAGTACCTTGTTTAAGGATACATGCCAAGATAACCAGCCACAGCGCTGGGATTCGAACCGGGGACATCACAGTTCCAAGTCCAATGCCCTAACCACTGGACTATCTCGACATCTCAACATAACCACCAAATATTATATTGGGGGGCAAATGTGTTTCTTATATAGCAGCGGGTATGGAGATATGTGGAAGACCTAATTTGAATTGTATAATGAAAAATTATGGAATCCACACAATTGCGATATTTGTTTAATTGTTGTATAGCCTACTAATCATTGATTTTTAACTGAACAAAAGCGTGTTTTTAATTTTCCACATAATCATATGACCTTTTCTAACAATGACGCTAAATACGAAGGTGGTCGTTTTGTCACAGTTGGATGCTCTAGAGGAGCTGAGTATAATATCTGGGCAGAGAGCGTGACAATCCAATAGTCTGTTTTCGAATGGTGCAGTGGGCCTATCGTATTAAACAATCGTATGGGTACCACATCCACGTCATATGCATGGATAGCTTCTAGACGTACACTGTACGACGCATGGCATGCAGTGCTACTTCTTTGGTACAAAAATTAGTAGTTTTTTTATTATTATCTTATACACATATTATTTTGATAGCAAACTGCAATTTGTGTGTAGTAAAAAAGTCAGCATAATTTTCCCACAATACGCAAAATTGCAATTACCTCGGGGATATTACCCTAGTGGACACTGAGTGGAATATTAATAATACTAACATTGACTTATCCTGTTAAATATCAAGGATTATGAGTACTCTATGATTCATCGGATGTGTTTTAAAATATGTTAATATTCCATTAAATTCCCTGTGGACATTGGGTTAGTGTTGGAGATTGTAATATATTTTGAATGGTGTTACTGTTTTTATCATAATAAGTCCTGCATATGTGATTGGTGTTAATAATGGTGTGTTCTGACTTGAAAGTATATACCATTGATTGGTCGACTGGGTGGTCTCTTGGCCCTTTTCAGATTATATGAGTTACCCAATGCCTTTGAAAACCACTGGAATATGGACAAACTATAGCAGACCAGCGACATACTGTCTCTATGATTGTAATACCTGTCATATCAAAACTGCTATTTTTGCAAAATTACAATTACCTCGGAGAAATAATCCCAGTGGACAAGTGGAGTATTAATAATACTAACATTGACTTACCCTGTTAAATATCAAAAATGATCAGTACCGACTGTATCGATTCATCGAATGTGTTTTAAAATAATGATGTTAATATTTCATTGAATTCCCTGTGGACATTGGATTAGTGTTGGAGATTGGAATACGATTGACCGAAGTTACTGTTTTTATCTTAAAAGACCTGTATAATTATGTGATTCGTGTTCAAAGTATCTCTTCTGACTTGAATCCATACCGTTGATTGATTGATAAGGTCTTCTTGCCCTCTTCAGTTTACATGAGCCACCCGACGCCTTTGATATACAAGTTTATATCCACTGGAATATGACTGTCGTCACTTCGTATGGACAAACTATATACCAGACCAGAGACATATTACAGTCAATATTTGTATGATTGGAATACCTTTCAGGTCAGCCTATGATTCATAACAACTTGCATGTATTAAAGGCTCTAGAAACATTCACTCTGATCACTTTGAAAATGTTACTTGGTTTTATGTTCACCTGAATGTGATCATGGTATATTAAGATACAACTTTTCTGATTCAAACGACACCATACAAGATAATGTTATGTAGATAGCAGATAATTTATGATGATATTCTGCAGTCAGACAATCGAGTTTTATTTGTGGCTAATAATGCCAGGAGAGTTCCCATAATTGCATAATTGAAGTTACCTCGGCGATATTATCATAGCTGAGTCATTAACATTAATTTTCCCTCTCAAATTGAATAATTATTAGCACTGTAGCTGTTCAACTAATGTGTTTAGAAATGTTTTAATAGTTCATTGAATTCCCTGTGGAAATTATATTTTGTTGGAGATTGTAATATTTTGAACAACGTTACTGACTTTTTATTTTCACCAACTTCTCCTCTGATCCGAAACTATCCCATACAAGATAATAATATATCGATATATGGTAATATTATGCAGGATAATCGAGTTTAATTTAGCCTGGTTTTCAAACGAATAACGAATAACAATAAACTTAACACTACACTTCAACAAAACCATCAAAAGTATGAATATTACATATTCGATATTTTTGGTTTAAACTGATATTTAGCATTAGCACTGGCCTACATATTCTATACCTTGGAAATATGCCGTACAATAGCTAATTACTGTGATCGTAAGAAAGACTATGACAAATAATGTGGGTGCTGGTATTGTTTAGGATTGATTCAAATCAACAAAAGCGTATGGAGTTGGTTAGATTATAGTATGACAACTGTGTATTAAACTATAGAAAACGGAACAGGTAATGTCGTTGACTCTTTGGATCTGCAATATGTGAATATTTGTATTTTACTGTAGCCTCTTTGAACATGGCTTTCGTGAAAATCATAACTAGACCTAGCATTATACTGTGTATATTGGTATCTGTGATGCTATTGTTAAATGGTGTGGTGCAGCTTGGTGATAAAATGGGTACTCCAACACCGGCAAAATATAATAATAATGTAAGGTATTACAATTCCAGTTTGACGCCATCTGATCCGGTATTTAGTGATATATTGAGGAAATCAGACTACAATCATGTTACTTACAATGAGAGCAGACTATCCTCAGATTCAGTAGTCAGTGGCGCCACCACTGGTACCGGATGGCATTATAAGAAGGATAACTCAGCACTACATCTTTCAGAAAAGAATGGTAAACCTAAAACTTATAGAATGACTATATTGACCGTGACAGGACGTGAAAGTCAGGGCATAAACTTACCATGCACAATGTACTGTAATGGAAATAGTACGGTAATTGAAATGATAGATGGCCACAGTCAGATCACCAAATCGAATCTAGAAGCAGATATAATCGTATTCAGCAAACCAGTACAGCGATTCAATTGGAAGAAAATAGCAAATATGAGAAAGGAGGACCAAATATGGGTGTGGACCACCCGAGAGAGCCCCTTTACAAACATGAATATGATACCTCGGCCACCGGAAGTAAAATACATCCGATTCAATGTGTCCTATAATTACCGGTATGATTCCCATATCTACATGCCGTATGGGCGGTTCTTTTTGCATGACCGCCAAGCGGAGTCATATGAAACAAATGAATCAACATTCCATACAAAGCCGAAACTAATAATGTGGGTATCCAGCCACTGTACTACACGTATGTGGGATCGCTTGAAGTTTGTAAAGGATTTCCAAGCACATATTCCGATAGATACATATGGTTCGTGCGGGAAACTAGCATGCGCAAGATCCGATGGTGATGAAACATTTAAGGACTATAAATTTATCCTTGCTTTGGAGAACAGTTGCTGTGGTGGTTACATTACAGAGAAGTTTTGGAAAGCTGTTGCTACAAGGAAGTCAATTCCCATTGTTGTGGGAGCTCCCAAAGAAGACTACGAACGGTCAGCACCGCCTAATTCGTACATCTATGCTGACGATTTCAAGTCTATGAAAGAATTGGCTGACTATATTAAGTTAGTCGGTGGTAATCAAGGTATGTTCGATTCATACTTTGAATGGCAAAAACTGGGTAGAGTAGAATTGGCGCTAGGCGACGAGATGTTTGCTTTCTCGCCTCACGGTGTTTGTATTTTGATAGACTATTTAGAATCTGGTTTCCTAACACAACATGTGCAATTCAATCCCTTTGGTAAGAAATGGATCGGTGGTTGCAATGCATGCGGTCGAAACAAATGGGTGCGAAACTACGCCAAAATCAACGTTTACAAATGTATACGTTCTAAGCAGTCAAGGAAATATAAATGTAATTACTGATTTTGAACTATATCTTGCAAGACCAGTCGAGGAAAGCCTGGACATATTATTCTAAACTGTCATTTTCAACCAAACATTGGTATTAAAATACATAATGATATACTATAGTTCTTGCTTTGGAATGTACCTTTATGCTACTAATTTACGAATAACTGTCAAATAGCTAAACACAAATGTATAATATCGTTTAAAAATTACTTGATGTTAATCATAGCTAATTCTTCATACTAAGTATAAATAGTGTATATTTCAAATTTTAGTATCCACGATAATGTCCCTATTTGACGTAAATATTTATTATGATATCGCTTATGAAGTGCCACATGGATCTGTTCGAGACTCGATTTGTTTAAAAATGATATTATTGTATCTCATTTTCTACAAAAATAAAGTAAATAGTGATACTGCAGAGCTTGGTTTGAAATATGTTTTTATGGTAAACTAATCGTGACTCTTCGCGATGAATGATTGTCAACTAGTCACATACAACATGTATATATTTGATTTATGAACACATTGATGGTGTTCGAGGGTTATTTCTTCCGACATAAAATTATGAAACCTGTATGATATCATCGCTATTACAAAAATCAAATATGCTGATTTCCTACTTCACCCGCAATAATGTGGCATTGTCGTATATCTACAACTAATGTAAGTTAAGCGCTATTTCTTTTGAATAATATGATTATATCTACACTCTAAAAACAAAAGAGTGAGAATTCACTCTTTAAAAGTAGTCCCTGACTACACTCCTTAAAAGAGTGAGTTCGCACTCGTAAAAGAGTGGATCTGGACTATTATAGTCTACATCCACTCTTTTACGAGTGAGAACTCACTCTTTTATGAGTGAGAACTCACTCTTTTAAGGAGTGTAGCCAGGGACTACTCTTGAATAATGAATTCTCACTCTTTAGTTTTTAGAGTGTATAACAAATTTGGTATTAAATGAAAGCTAGCACTGCTCTAAATATTTAATTAACAAAATAACCACTTTTGTAATGATCTAGAGAAATATGTTTTTATGATACAGTATAACAATTGGTTATTCTTTAATAACTTATTTTAATGTGGAAACTCATATATTGTTTTACTATGATTCAAATTTGACTTCTATAATGTGTCCTATTTCCTTAAAAATAGTCGTTTTAATTTAAAACATGACGGAATATGACAAAACACGTTATAATTTGCTGTAACTTATATGTATATGTAAAAAATAATAACATGTGCATGTGCATGCAATATGAACATATTGAAAATCAAAGCCCATTTAAATAATTCACGTCGCCATTTTCTCGTTGCCGCGTTCATTATAAAAATATTCTAAAAGGTATAACATTTTTGTTTTAAAATATATTTGAAGCTTAACTCAATACTAAAACCATTATACTTGAATCAATTTTAGGACATCTACACATCCTTGGTGCACATTGTATTGTACCAAGTTTGAAAAAAGGTGTGCTATGTTACGTTATTTTTCATTATATCGTATATTTTTGTATTATATAAGACCATGGCCTAACACAATTTAAAGTTATGATCCTTAGAAAATAATCATGTCGCTCTGGCAAAAACGAGCCGGTAACGCAAATACGGCGAGGTTAAGACGCGAGGCCAAACATAGAGTGGTTCAAACCGTCCAGGAAAAAACAAGTGAACGTCGTAAGTGATAGCATGTTTCTAACATTGTTTCCAAGTCATCAAGATCCTATTATCAGAAAAATACAAAGGTAATCAACCTTACAAATGTATGGAAATGAAATATATCAATAGCCCAAGCTGGATGGCATAACAAAGAAGGCGAAAAACAATACAGGCCACGCATGCAAATACCAAGTATAGCGCTCACAGGAAATGTGTTAGTGTATTGTGTTTGCTATGTTTGTTTATGTCTGCAATATTGCATACTGCAATATCAATTCATATCAATGCATCATCTGTCAAGTTGCCTGTATTTTTAATTTGGATTATGATGAAGTCGTGAATGACACCGATATATTGTTTGCTTCATATTATCACTTTATATCTTACATAATTAGACTATTTTGAGTTATGCGTATACATGGGTTGAGCCAATATAGACATACGAATAAATTGTGACTTGTGATCACTGTAAAAACATGGCTCAAAATGTTTCTTAGTATATGAGGTAATTATGCAAATTTTACATTTTAGAGCACAAAATTAACTCAAACGTAACTTAACACTTAATTATCTTCATTATAATCTAGAATAAAGATGCATGGAATGCATAATGATATTACGAATATATTTCGAAAATTGGTGTGTGAAGACTATTTGTCTCGTGATATTTTATAATTTTGTTATGTATTTAATTGTTTTTGTGATTTCATGCACGATAAAAATACCCTGTTTAGATTTAGCCAGGATCCGGTTCATATGATCCGTACATATCCTGGTTACGGAAAAAACACATTCCTGGTTCAAATTAACCCTTTTTTTTATTTGAAACATTATTAACCAACCAGAAAAGTGTCAATCTTTAATCAGGTATATTTTATTACTTTAAACAGGATATAATATATGGGTGATATAAGATCCCGATCCTGGTCAGACTAATCAGGATTTTTTACAGTGTGTATTTATATGTATTTTATTGTTTTGTTTCTTATGTATTATACTATATTGTTTTATTTTCGTTTTATTTTATTGCTTGGGGTGAAATGTTTTGTATCTGACAACAAGTTTAGGAAAAAACAATTAACTAAATATATTTCCATTTGCAAATACCGGCGTTATACAAAACATCAAATCTGTGTTCACATGCTTTTTGTGTACACACATTTGCAATAACTGCCCATTTTTAAAAGTACCATTTTAAAATTTATAAGAAACATACATGAAATGTCCAATGTTGACTGTAATAAATTGTCAAAATGTGCGTAAGACGTGAAAGAAATAGTTGTGGAAGACAAAAATCATAGCTCTATATAAAGGTTGAGATTAAGTAAAATATGGTTAAGATGTTCACTTGATATAATTATAAAATATGTGCCTACATATGTTTGTATGTCGATAGAGAATTAATTTTAATATATATATATATTACATGGACATGCGTTTGGTTATCCAGTTATCTGTATTGTACCATGCATTCCACTCGTTAATCCATAACCATGCCTAAACCCTAATTTACGCTCGCTAAACCGAATGCCACTACATGGTACAGTATATATAGTATCCAAATGTACTCACATTATAAGCCATACGACTGAAATGGAATTTTTCATTGGAATATATATGTTTTTGAAAAGAAAAGCTGAGCTTAAGTCGCAGACTGGTTAAAAGTTTCAAAGTAAGAATATCGATTGATAATTGTAAAAGTGTTTTTCGAGTAAATAATTTATCTATATATTTATATGTAGGCACGAAAGTCTTCTGTCGAGTGGAAACTAATTAGAGTTCGGGGTTATCAAGGTATCATAATTTTATAAACACTGAATATTAATAAAATAAGTGTATTTTAAAACGATTTGGTGCATTTCAAAATTATTCAACCATTGGACCTTGGATTGATCTTAGCCTGCCCATTAATACACCCTAAACATACCTATAGTTAAATTTCACATAATTATAAGGATTATAGTCACGGATCATCCACATATAGGCCTATCGTGGTTTCGAAAAAACGCATTATTGGTTAAAATTGACACTTTTCCTGTTATGTAAACCATTTATGTATATATTTAAACATAGAAAGTATCAATTTAAACCAGGATATGTATGCATCACCGGTAACCTACCCTGGTTACTCTAACTAGGGTGTTTTACAGTGTCGTGATGTTGATGATAAAGAATATTATTGTCTGATTATAGCCATCCATGCAGTTGTTCACTGTAGAAAAACACCTTATTATGATGATACGGTACGGTAACCTGCTGCGTGCATGACAATTTTATAGTGTAATTATTGACTAAAGATTAACTAAATTCCAACTTTAAATCGAGTTACTTGAACTTTTAATTGCCATGCAACATATTACCGCAATGTATTCAGGTTATCCCAACGAGTTGCGTGTTACACTGTATTAAACCACTGCAATTTTCATGAATACACCATAATTTCAACGATTTTTTACAGTGTATAGTATACTGGTCAAAATTGATTTCCTAAATTCAGAATTGATGTACGATGATACCAATTATATAATACACTGGGATTATGTATGATAAATACCCATAGTATTCAAATTATTGTTTTACAAATGTTATTCAATTACAAATATTAAATAAAATTATATCAATTTAACCTATTTAGAAAACAAAATGCTGTGAAAACTACAACACTCTACATCCATGCAATATAGCTAGTCAATTTTAATGTCGCTCAAAAGCAAATGGCGCCAGTACACAACGTTTGGATGTTTAAAATTAAATTAGCAATGCTGAAATGTTGTTTTAATCTCTCCAATATCTAAACGCGACGTCTTCACTTGAAAGACGCAATATGGACAGATGGAAGGGAATTGAATACTCTAAAAATAGTAATGACGTCATCACACCACTGAACCAAAAATATAAATACTGCTATATTGTATATTAATGAATGGATTAATGAATACATGACAATATGTATATAAGGCTGGCCTATCAACAGACAATTCAAAAACTGCACAGCTGTAGGTGGAGAAAATATAATGAGTCCGGGGGGAAATATACAGAATCAAATGAACACCATGTAAATATAATCAATAACCTGTCAGAGTTGGCAAAAGGTAATATTTTACAGTAAAAAATATCGACCCAAGAAGTATTTATGCGTAGCATGTGGTAGACTTCCAAGGTGTATAGGACCACATGCATATTCACTGTGAAAATCATCTGGAATTGACAGTATATTCATGACAATTACAGCCGTTTGGTATACACACTACACAGCTGTTGAAACTATTTACAGAAAAAAGTACTGGCAAAGCTATAGTACTTTGTTGGCATCGTCAGTTCTGGTCGCGAAGAATCGGTTAACTTTTTAGTATTGACTATTTATTATTGAGATGTTGTCGTAACAAATGTGTGATAGACCGACTGACAGTTTCAGCATACGATGGCGCAAATGTAGGCCAATGACCAAGCAGTTATCCGGGCCTGTCAACTGACACTATCGTTTTACGGTACCCACTTGGAAACTACGGTCAGGCCATAGTACTAAAAAGTGTCTTATTTTTTTGACAATTTTACTGCTAATAGTTTCTTAGTAGTTTCTTACTTTTTACTATCGAAGTACATGATATAATTCGCAATCTTGGGCAGGACATCATAGGTGTTGAGACTAGTGATGCAAATTAGTTAAATTGGTGATTTTAAGACTAAATATAACAATATAGCAAAATGCAGTAGACTACTGTATATTGTACACACTATACAACAGAAGAAGACATTTATCATGATTCTCAATACTAATTTTGGGGGAGTTTCTTAACGATTTTCAGTGTAGTACTAAAAGTTCCTTAACTTTTTGAACCTCTATCGTTCCTTATGAAAGAGTTTATCTTATAAAGAACGTGCCATAGCCGGTTAGATATATCGAACTGACATACGCTGGGTATGCGCTGTTGTATGTGGCTGTTCGTTCATCCGGCTTTCGTGTCGATAGTGAACACATAGTCAATCAATCATCATATACATCACATACACTCAACACATGTTAATATAGGGCCTATATATACACACCTACAGCTTTCAAGACAGACGGTATACTATACGTTGCTACTAATTATAATAATGTGGCGTTGGATACGACATACCAAGCTACAGTATACCAATCTAATCGGCTAATAAGCATTCCAGGTAACTTATTAATAAGTACAGCTATATATATATACATATATATTATTATTATTGTTGTATTAGGCCTGCCTTGCATGGTGGACATGGTGTTATCATGTTGCGTCTATTATTATATTATGTTCATATACTATACTACATGTACATTCGTTGTATCGATATCATTGGTAGGAGCTGCAATATTGAAATACAGAATAATCTCAATTACCACCGAACGTTATAATTATTATGGGCCGCTTTATATAACCAAAAACTCTACTAAAGTATCCTTACTAACTCAATACCCTAATGTAAACCCCTTTTCTTTGGGTGTTGACATTTTGAGAAAAAAATGAAAAAATAGATAAATTTACTTGTCAAAGCATGTCAGGTTGGTTTCAATCAATATAATAAATCACGAACCTTACCATGTCACACCTGCACTTCACATTGTTCACAAATCAACCTAAAAATCCACCTTCTAAAAAATATATAACCTCAAGTAGGCCTAAGTCTTTTCTCCGAAAAAAAATCGTCCTGACGGTGTATAATGAAGATACATGCATATTTAAATATAACATGTATGTGAATAATATATTTCATGACCCCCGATGTGAAATGCTGTAACTCTTGAGTTTCACGCGTTAGCGATCTTCAGACTATTATATCACTATATGTAATTGAATTGAAATCTATTCGCCTAAAATTTAGTTATATATATGGACCTCCCACGTGTATTTTTATTATACACGCCACCTCAAAGATTCGGCACACGCCACTCTTAATATATTTAAATTTGTAT
>JAODAI010144529.1:0-11058 GCA_027575025.1 Scotoplanes globosa | reverse complement strand
AGGTAATGTACCTCATCCCCGTTTTTCCCCTCATCCCCCGTTTGTCCCCATCCCTCACTTGTCCCCTCACCCGCCACACAAAATAGTTGTCCACCCACTGAAATACTGGTCAATATAAACAGGAGTACCACCCCCTCCCCCCTCCCCCCTATCTGGGTTGTAAATTATCTCAGGAGTTGTGAGAGTGACAAAAGTCACTGCAGGCCTACTGTACCATCACAATAGTTTTATTGCTCCATATCTTAACGTAACTATTCATATATACCCGTCAATCGTCAATTCATCATGCCACCGCGTTCCCTGTTAATAGCGTCAATCGTAAACCCTACCGACATACAAGCCAGAGCCTAGCCGCCAGAGCCGAGCTGTCACAGCCTGGAAGGTCTTAACCGGAGGATGTATATACATCTTAGTGCACATCATATCGGTTTCTCCTCAAAAGGCGATTTGTCTCCCCATCCCTCACCCGGCCGCCACACAAAATAGTTGTCCACCCACTGAAATACTGGTCAATATAAACAGGAGTGCCCCCTATCTGGGTTGTAAATTATCTCAGGAGTTGTGAAAGCTACAAACGTCACTGCAGGCATACTGTACCATCATAATAGTTTTATTGCTCCATATCTTAACGCGACTATTCATATATACCCGTCAATCGTCAATTCGTCACGCCACCGCGCTCCCTGTTAATAGCGTCAATCGTAAACCCTACGGACATACAAGCCAGAGCCTAGCCGCCAGAGCCGAGCTGTCACAGCCTGGCAGGGCTTAACCGGAGGATGTATACATCATATAGCCTCGCACAACATATCGGTTTCTCCGCAAAAGGCGATCTCGGATCAGTTTCTCTTCAAGTCGTTCAGGAGAGGAGAGTCGGAGAGAAGGATGAATCAGAATGCTCCATCTCGCCGAGAGGCGGGAGTCGTCAGCTTCTACATTCTACCGATCGGGAATATAGAGTGTAAATTTATATTTCTCCGATTCGCTGCTATCTCGTAGAGTATCACTGCTGGCATAAAATCGTTTGCCGTCCATCGAGTGTGCCTATCGAGTGGCACTCCTTTGTCATCGACATCTTTGGAGTGCACGCATGCGGCAGGCAGTCAGTCAGTCAGTACTGTACCACATATTTTATGTCACAAGCTAAAGCCTTTTAGACGAGTGGCAGGCTGCTATATATTAATCAAACGCAGGGGTTGTATATACCCACAGTAGTAGCGCATGTACGCATAATGCATTTTCAACAATATTTGTAACTTTCGGAATGAAAATCTACCGAGATACAGATTATACTCGGGTCTTTAGAATATATACTGTCACATATACAGGCTTACATGTCAAGAAAGTTTGTTTGAAGAAATATTTTTTGAGCTTTGATGGTACATGAAGAACAGACAGTTTAAACTTTAAAGGGGCTTAACTCTTATCATGCTAAGCTCATTTGCACAAAATACAGTGGTGATACTGAACATATTTCAGAAAAAATTGACTACCTCTTTTAATTTATTTTTCATGCCCACATAAGCTGCTGATGAAGTTTTGATGTACAGCAAACAGAATTAGAACGAAAAGATCTTCGGATTACCATTTTTCAAATTCTGTAAATTAATAAACTAATTGGTGTAAATAATATTGTGAGGCACAATGGCTGCATATGCAGTCTCCCATTTTGGGTATGCATTTAACAATGGCTTGATATGCAGCCTCCAGGATGATAAGTGTTAAATTATTTCCGAAAATTGGTTTACATTATTAGCTAAAGACGGTATGTGCAGTAAAAATACAAAACACACAGACAATTAGGCTGGACTCTGAGGGAAGGATGGATCAGAATTATTCTATCTCGCCGAGAGTCGCCAGCATTTACAATCTACTGATCTGCGATATAGAATATTGCTCTGATTCGGGGCTCTCTTCTAGAGTATATCACTACTGGCATAAAATTGTGTTGTCATCCGTCGAGTGTGTCTTTGTCATCGACATCTTTGAAGACACGTGCATGCAGCAACCAGTCACTACTGCATGACAGATTTAATGTTTAAGCCTTTTAGACCAGTGGCAGCTACATAGCTCACTAGGTAAATAAAACGCCGGGGTTATATATCTACGTTTAACCCTAAGATTGGCATCGGCGTGCTAGCAGGCGTTGGCGGGAGAGATAATCAAATATATGTCGGTACCGCATGCATAATAAATTTCCAAAAATATTTGTAACTTTCCGAATGAAAATCTACCAAGACACAGAATGATTATACTCTGGGCTTCAGAACACACGGTCACGTGATACGGGCCTTACAGCATCTTTCAAGAAAGGTGGAAAAATATTTTTGACCTTTGATGGCACACGATAAACACAAGACAGTTTAAACTTGAAAGGGGTTTAAATTATGGCTCAAAATTGGTTTACATTATTAGCGATAAATTAGATAGTATACAGCAAAACACAAAACACACAAATTGGGCTCGAGTCGGAAAGAAGGATGAATGAGAATACTTCATCTCGCAGAGAGTCGTCAGCAATGACCAGGGGTAATAAATGTCAAAGCGCTTTGAGGTCTGATTTCAGATATAAGGCGCTATATAAGTACAAAATATTATTATTATTTGTATTCTACCGATCGGGAAGATAGAGTGTAAATTTAAATTCCTCCGATTCTGTGCTCTCTTGTAGGGTACAGGTATATCACTACTGGCATACAATTGTTTTGTCGTCCACCGAGTGTGTCTATCGAGTGGCACTCCTTTGTCATCAACATCTCTGGAGACACGTTGTGCATGCAGCAAGCAGCTAGTACTGTAGTACTGTATAGCAGATTTGATGTCGCAAGCTATAAAGCCTTTTAGAGGAGCGTCAGCTACATAACTCACTATAGGTAAATAAAACGCAGGGTTTATATACATAGTAGCGCATGCATAATAAATTCTCAATAATATCGCAACTTTCTGAACGAAAATCCACCCATATACAGATTATACTCAGGATTTTAGCATATATCCTGTCACATGTCAAGAAAGGTTGAAGAAATATTTTTGAGCTTTGATGGTACACTGAGAAAACAGATTAAAGGGGTATAATATTTTTTAATATTGGCTTCAAATGGGTTTAAACATTGTTTTTTAAATAGGCCTAATCTCAAATTAAGTTACCTCTAAATCAGCTAAAATTCTGCCTTGGGCCTAATTTAAATACTTTCAATTTCTATTAATGTAAGCCTATACCATGAAAATGTCACGGTTTTGTAGATGATGATTGAATACTTAATTTAAGTAGAGACAAACCTGAAACATTTGAATTATGAAAGTTAGATGATGCTAACAAACATAACATGTACTACCAATTAGTAAGATTTATTTTTACAATGCAATGATTATACTTTGTTTATTTAATATTAGGACCTCAGGGAAGATTAGTATTATTTATTAATATTAAAGAGCCCTGTGAAACTCATCCTCTTTAAATATTGTTATTAAATTGATAAATGTTTAAATCATATATGACCCAAACTAAATAAGTAGCCTATAATTTGAATGTATAATTTGTGAAAGTTGTGCGTCCATATGAGATAGATGGCCAAAACAAATGTGATCAATAACCCAAAATTGCTTTAAACACTGTATCCCTCCTCAGAGTTTTTGCAAGGATCGCAAACAGGGGAAGATATTACACATACCCCAAAAATATTTCTCACCCATTCCCCTCGATTTCTTTCCAATTAATTTTAAATTTTCCACTGACAAAAATGGTTCTAGAGTCAAATTTGTGGTATGTATTGGCACTGAAGTTGAAAATTTTGGGTAATTTTGAAAACAAATGCATAATATTGCAAAGATTTGTGTATTAATTATTTTTAATTTTTGTAGATTCAAACTTACCGCTCCCCATAACAAAATCAAACGGGGAGGGGAATAAACTCCCATTATTTTAAGAAGTGGGGACGTATACCCATCCATCTGACCCCCCCCCCTTGGTGTAAACCCTGTCGCTTTAACATGACAAATAATATGATGCAGACACGTTTGCCAAAATTGAGATGGATGTCTCTATAATTGTCTGTTGTTGAAACAGTTTTTAGTTTTTCCCTCACATGACCCAATTCACAGCGGCATCAACACTTATAAATAATAAATGTAAATCAATTCTGATTATTCACTTAAACTGCAGAGAAGCAACTGTTTTGTGGCCTTTCACCTTGATTTATATTTATACCAGGGAGGAAGGGTTTCAGCCCTGATCTATTTAGCAGGTGAATGCCACCTGTAACAAATAGTGACTACTGACAGCATCAAGCAAACAACATAATTATGTTTCCAGACTGCAGAATTGCATATTAAATACAGTTTGAAATACCTGGCATGCTGTATATATACCTGCTGTGCGGGGATTTAAATAACAGACGGCACCAACAGTGCAGTTAGTGCCAATATTTTATACAAGCTAAATCGAACAACGAACTATAGCTTCGGTGAGGGATCATACAATGATATACACTAACAATTCAGTGCAATTGTACTTGCTAAAAATAGCTTGTGCCATTATTTTCTACAAGCTAAATGGAACATTCTACAAGCAATTAGCTTGTAGAACAATGGGAAGCATGAACCCTGTATAGTCCATCCATATTTCAGTGATTGGATGTGGGTATTTCAGTGGGTAGGATGTTCTTTTGTTAGGGTGAGCTATTAAAATTATAAATATCACTCACAGCAAATGTTAATTTTGAGTAAAATGGCGATAAAAATTAACAATTGCACTAATTGTGTGACCAAATTATTGGAAAATTGCTACATTTTTTTTCCCTTTAATCTTCCATGTTCAAATTTAGGGAAATAAAAAGTTGCTCATTAATAATATTTTTGTCCCAATAACAAAATTTTGCATTTTGACCATTTAAAAAAAATTGAGTGATATAAATGCGGATTATGGAGAATGAAATCTGAATATAGGCCTATGTATAAAGATATGTTTGTTTTCTGTTTATATTATCTGTATGAACCAAATCTATTTTTGTATATATGTATACACATATACACTCTTTTTTATAAGAAACTAGTAGTAAAAAGTTTCTTAAATTTTACCCGATTTTACAACTAAAAGTTTGTTATCTTTTGCTATCCAACAACATCCTATAATAGGCAATAATATTGTGCAAGACATTTAGGTGTTAAAATTATTGGTGTATATATTCTACACATACATTACACAACAAAACAAGCCCGTTATTATGATTTTCAGAATACTAAAAATTCTGGAGTTTCTCATGATTTTCAATGTAGTACTAAAAGTTTCTTAACTTTTTTGACCTCTGGTACTAGTTTCTGATAGAAAAGTTTGTTACAAAAAATAATATATATATAATATCTATAATATATCCTGATTATATCGACTGTTTTGAGGCAGCAGCTGGCATACAACACTAGTAAGCCGAGAGTGTAATTCACCCTGGCCTACTTTGACCAAGCAGTTGCTAAATACAGTACTATTACTATTACTATTAGAACCAACAAACATGGAGCTTCCAAGCAACAGCTCAATACATGGACAGTATTGTACCCCCAGGACAATCAGATATCCTAGCAACTATTTGGCATCATAAAGAGTCTCTTATGATATTAGATAGTTGTGATATTTGCTGGATACCAATTTATGCTGTGCTACGCAGGCATGGCGCTACATAGGCACGGTGCTATGTACATATACTACATAGGCACGGTGCTATGCACGTACTGCTGCAGGCATGGGATGTTATTGACAAGAGTTGAATTTTATATTTAAAAAAAACACCCAATTTGTATGGCATTGTCCTGGAAGGCAGTGGAGACAAGGGGCGAGAGAGTGCATTTTGTGAAACTGCACTTTGTAGCGTTAGATTTGGATATTAAATGCAAATATAGCATTTCCAAGGCAGTGGGGAGGCACTCGAATCCAATGGACAATGCACTCGACATCTATGGCAGGCCCAGTGTGCAATAATTAAATACACTCCACATCAGCGCGACGCTAATTACGGTAGCGGACGAATCCAGAAATGGACAGGAGAGTTTGAATTAATTACAGTAGTTGCTACATGTACTTATGTCAACCTACACTTTCAATAGTGACATAGGTTGTTTTTCATACCGTTAGATTATGCCAGGATATGTATACTACTAATATTACAATTTGTTGGCAAATGCCCATTATTAAGATCATGCATATGCCGGCCTGCTGATTGGTCAATTTATGTAATAATAAATAGTATAATAAAGTATGATATATAGATATACTTTAAATAGTGGGCATGAGCAGAACAACGTTTGTAATACGGTGCGGTGCTGTATTAAGGCCCACGCCATAAAACAGATTTGGTAACCATCTCTGTGCATCAATTGGCAAGTTCAAATTCACATATGATTGCCTAGATTGATAAGCTTTGTGGCCTTATAGCATTGGACGGGAGCCATTTGTAATAATTATTTTCCTCCTAAAGTGTATACATGGGGAAAAATATATTTATAAATATGTCTACGAATAAACAAAAATTGGATGATTCAGTATTTAAAATATTAACTAAAACAACTTGTACTTTTTGATAAAAAAATGGTTTGCCCCATCTCAACCATTACTTAATCAAGGTCATAGTGTCAATTGTAGGATTGTCGCGATAGCCCAATGGATAGGGCTCGAGGTTCGGAACCGTGAGGTCCTGGGTCGATTCCCAGCTCCGCTGCTGGTTATCTCGGCATGTGTTCTTGGGAAAGACACTCTAATCCGCCTGCTCTCCGTCACCCAGGGGTATTTGGGAACATGTTCAAACATGGGACAAACATTTCGGAAGGAGGCCCGGCAAGTCACCAATGGGCCCATCGAGTCTGTGATTTATCACAGACCTGCTCACAGTAATCTATAGGCTATAATTACAGACCATAGCGAAAGCCCAGTGTCAACCGGTTTGTTTTTTGGGGGTCAATTGTTTGTTTATTCATCCACAATATCACCAAAATCAGTTTAGTAGTTACATTTTATGTTGATGGCTTTAAAAAAAATATATTGATGGCATGCCAATATATTACTGTGCATAGGATAAGCATATAGGCAGAATTGTCAACCAGCTGTTAAAAATATTATTGTATTTCTTCCATTTGCTGTTGCCTGAAGTTCTTCTTGGGTAAACCAAGGTCAAATTCGCAAGGTATAGGTCCTGTCAATATACCACACTGTAATAATGTTCTACCAATGGGCTTTGATTTAAAGCGACAAAAATTTGCAGGTAATGCCAGAAAGGGGTTGCCTCTTCCGTTGGATCTACACGTAAATTGTGTCTGTTCGAGAGTGCGCGGCGGCCCGAAAGTACGTCATAATTCGTAGAGTTCAAACAGACTTCAGCATAATGGATGCGCCCCGGGCCGTGTACGGAAATTAGCGTGAACTGTCTTTGTAAGTCGGCCAGGCAAGAGGAGCTTGTTTCGAACTTAAACAGAATCCGTAAGTTATATAATAACATAATCAGTGATTGGCGATGTATTTGTGTGTATAAACTAGCTGAACCCTTTAATTATATCAACAGGCCCAGTTGAATTACCTAATCCGCGAACTTGCCAGTTTATAAAGTCAATAAACTAACTGTCCCCCCAAATGTTCAATAGTGCAGGATTTACCGCAATACGTCCAGCTGAGTACACAATTGTTAATGCTTTCCGGCTGTTATTAAACAGACTGTATTCAAATTGTTATAGCAAATGTTAGAACAAGGTATATTCTGCTAGATCACCTCCTATTAGGCACTCAATAATGGAAGTAATTACACGCTGGAAAACACTTATTTGATTGTTTCTTTCCATCTACAAGGAAGGTTCTCGGTGTCTGCAGTGAGTGTGGATTGGAGGTCAACAGTTGTTCTATATGGCACTACTGTCGGTTAATTAACTTTCAGATCTAGGTAACTCAGGGATTCAGACAGGGTCGTAAAAAGGGGAGGTTGATAACCACCTCACCCCCACCCCCATCTACCCAGTAAGAAAAAAATAGCAATATTAATAATTAATTAATCTAAAAAAATCCTTCAATTTGGATATATTTTTACTCCCAACTAAAAGGGTTATATATACAAATTTATTGTGACCTAGATTAATGGTTTCAGTTAATTGTGTAAGCTAGATTATAATATTGAAAAGATTTACCTATTATATTTATTTTTAGTAATAAAAATTACCCAAAAATCAGGAGGTAAATTACCCCCCCCCCCATACCAGCCCAGCAGAGGGAGTCGCATGTTAATTATTTGGATGATATTAATGATACATCTTCAATGCTGTGATTTATTTGAGGACAACATCCTTTTTACAGAGGGAAAATCTTTGGTATAATTCTTAAATTTCTAAGATAATAATTATTTTTCTCTGCAGAAGAATTATCTCGTAATTTGTGACGAGCATAAATTGTCCAACGCTCGACATATAACCGCCCTCTTATCGAGCCCAATGTGCGAGAATGTCAGATAAGACATTCGCAACGTGATGCCAGAATAGTCGCACTGCATGTGGCAGGACTGGCACGGCAAGAGATTGCATATCTACTATAATGAGAGATATTTATAACCGCAACGTCGAAAACCGTCTCCCGGCAAAGACTGTGCTGCAGCGGAATACAACTCGAGTCAACGGCGAGGAGAATTGATCAGCTGATTGGAGGATATTCATAGCGCCGGTTTAGCGTCCCCCGGGTAGCCGATCTCGCCGGTATCGCGATTCACAAGATAACCAGTAGACGGGTATCAAGGGACGTCTTCGGGCGAGCTTTACGCAAACAGACCGCGACAACGGATCGAGAAGGCAGATTAAACCGGCAAATTGAAGGCTGCGCGGGGATTGGGTGTGCTGCTCTTCCATTGGGCTCCGGGGGGATCTCTCCACACGGCACTCGGCGTTTAACACGTGTTTACGGATAGGCGGTGACTGCGACGTTTAACAGGAAAACGAGCAGCGTTATACATCGTAATGGTGAAGCGGGCAGGGCAAATTAATTGCCGTTCCAAATTAAATAATGTATTCGGAGAATTAGTCACCAAAGTGTAGACCTGCGAGATGCGAATTAATTTGCAATCCAAGTTAAATAACGTACTTGGGAGTATTATTAGTCACTAAAGTGTAGACCCTGTGAGATACGTCAGATAGTCTGGATGCAGTTGCTAACAACAATTTATTTAATCCGTAGAAGTAGTTAACCCTTTCAAGACCACATGTTTTAGCCAGTGTACATACATGCTCAGTACTGCCTATTTTTACCAAAACAGCAGACTTTCAGATAGAAGAATCTCAGGAGAGATGTAAATTGAGTTCCTGGGAGATTTGAGGAGAGCAATTCGCTCTCCCTAACCATTTTGCACATTTTTTTCTGGTGTATATTATTCTAATACAATAGGTTCAAATGTAACAAGAGTATATCATGTTGTGATTTGAGACCAATATTAGCGTAGTAACAGGAGTTTTACCCCCAGAAAAGAACAATAAAAAACCCAATATATATAAATGGAGGTCTGAAACAGCCGCTATGTGACTTGCAAATTACAACCTCACGTCGGACGGTCATCCAATTGATAAAGACAATTTTTATTTTATTTTTATTTGAGAAAGACGTTCGGAAGTGGAAAGCCGTGATTGTGGATAAAAACCACACTAAAAACTAGGCCCGACCCGGGATTAAAATCCTGGATCTCCCAATGGCTCTTACTTAACCTAAAACCACCAAATCTAACAGCTCGGCCACAGCACTGACGAAGAAGAAACTGGACGGATGACAAGAGTATTTTAGCTGCAGCTGCTGGCGTATCTTTATTTTGTAGTCTACACCGGGTAATTTGCATAAAATGTACTTTGCATTATTGATTAGAAAATAGGGTTATGGTTAGGAGTTTACATCAATTTTGGTCCTCCTGGAGGGAATCGACATCGGTCTTTCATAGTCCGACGGCAAAATCAGGTCTCCACGTTTGAGGAGCACCAGCGCGACCGCGGTCCTAAAACGCTCCTGACAGGCACCGAGGAGCACCCCCCCCCCTATGGCGCTCCTAAAAAAATACGAAAAATAAATTTAAAATACCTTATTTTCTGACAGGAGGGTGTCTATTCGACCAAGTCCGAACACGTTTTTGGTCGTTGCCCACTTTCATCGATGTGATTGGTCAATTTTTTATAAAATTTGCCCTGGTGTAGCCTGGAAAACTAAAATTACGCCAGCTGCTGTCATTACTGTATTACACATACTTTATCCTATTAAATGCAGTCAAAGCAAATGATCTGCTTATCTTGCCACCCAAAGCGGTTTGGATGTGATGCGTACAACCACCTCTATCATACAATCTAATAGCAACTACTACTCCCGGATAGTAATACAACTATGTATTATGTATACACCACTACACAAAGCTGAAGCTATAAACGTGACAGATCCGTTACATGCCAAGAGGCAGAAGCAGCAGAGGTATGCTTTACAGTGGGGACCTGTGGGGTATGGAGAAGGAAGGGCGATGTGGTGTGTATGGAGGAGGAGGAGAAGCTATGAGATACCAAATACATAATTTATTCCATTTTCCAACCCATAGTTGTTTTCCAGGTAACAGGGGGAGAGGAGGGAGGTACACCTAAAATATTACAGGAACATTCCTACAGATTCCACACAGAACTGATTTCTGTTATTGAAAAACATGTATTTTTAGTAAATTTACAACTTTCACATTACAGCTGCATAATATGACAATTTAAGAATGTAATTGTTTTCAACCAATGGATCTGTTTGAATTCTTCAGATATAACCTACATAATGTATCAAGTATACATGTACTGCTCAGGGGTACAAATTAGCGGTCGCCCGACGCCCGCGGCGACCATTGGTGTCTTTGGGGGGTCCGGCGATCTTTTTTTCCTTTTTATTTTTTGTTGAAAATTTTGAAAATTTTGGAAATTTAGAAAAATTATATTAATGAAGAAACCTTTTAATTTATCATTCTACTGTACCTGTTATAATGGATACTGTTGTGCAGGATTGGTAGACATCTTTAAGGGGGTTAAAACATTGTATTGTTG
>JAODAI010144417.1:0-16944 GCA_027575025.1 Scotoplanes globosa | reverse complement strand
GGGATACCAGAAATAAGCAGAGCTTTTCGAGCCTGGCTCCCATTACACAGAAGAAACAAATTATGTGATAGCGAATTTAATCAGGTGGCCAGGTACGTCGGGTCAGGTGATTCGTTTTTAAGTCCGTTCTATGCTTTTCATGCACTTAAAAAAAAATATATAGTTAATATTTAAGTAGCATTAAGTTAGTTAGATAGGCATTGGTATTAAATGATTAATACCTGACTGAGGATGAATAAGTATAACGTACCATGTATAATAGTCACCATGTATGTTTGTTAAAATTCAATAGCTTCATAAATACAATTAGTGCATGCATGGCATAATTATCAATAACAATACAATCAAATGGATTAAGTGAAAAAACATAGCTTATTATGTACAAGTAGAAAAAATAGTATTTGACCATCGACTAGCAAATAAATGGAATGACACTATTAAATAATGTTACAAACGAGCCCTTAGTACGATCAAGGAATAAAAACAATTGGTATTTAAATGCGAATAATCGAAAATGTTTCTGGATAGGCTGTATAAAAGCTTGAATGATGCAGACGTTTAGTAAAGTAGGCGTACTGGTGAAGGATTATTGGGTAATTTCAATTGATCTAAATAATCATGTTTACTTTATAACAGTCATTGTAGATTTATATGAAACTATTCTATAAGTAACTAGTACTGTAGAATCCCCCAACATTTAGAAACTATTTAGTACTACAATAAAAGTCATTAAGAAACCCAATAATTCTTAGTTTAGCTGTAAATCATAATACTTATATCTGTTGTCTATAATCTAGTATCTTAATTAATCTTAATTTAACTTATTTAATCAATTATTTCAACACCTATATAATAATATCCTGCATATGATTTTCAATTATGTAATGGTGTGCAAGAACAACAATTGAGAAACTGCTAAGATACTTTTAGTAAATCGGCTCAAAATGTAAAATAAAAGTATTTCTTATAAAAAATATGAGTATCAATACTAGTCATATGTGAATACCTTGATATTCGTCACCATCCGTTGCTACATGTTACCAAGTCAATAACATAACATGTTACATACACCCCTTCTGTAGACTATACTGTTTTGTTATATTCTAGTCCTACTTACAAAAATAAAAGAACATACGTTGTGTTCATAAATATTGATCGAACATTTTATAGCAGTGATATGAAATTGTTTATGATTTGTTCAACTGAAAATCGGTTTTATTATTATTTTACGCGGAATGTATAGTATGTAATTATTGGAGGCACAGGATGCAGTAAGCAGATAAGTCGGTTAGAGCAAACATTGGTATCCATGCACACAATTACAAGCAAAAGCTTTAAATTTCCATACATTGTCAAAAAAATATCATAAAATGATTCTGAAGGCAACACATCACAAATTTAGCACAGTTTGCCCGTTTGAATTGGAATAGCAGTCTGAAAATATATTTAAGTTGAAAGAGAACCCTGTAGAAATAATGGACTTATAAGTGTTTCGCTAAAGTTGTTATAGTTTAAGCAATTTCTTATGTTTTCTATTCATGTTTTATTGCTCCCAAATCTTTCAGATACATTTAACAAATAATTATGGTAATATACTTAGATTTACAATGTTACGCCAATAACAATAGTTTTACAATATTAAAATCAACATACTAGCGAATCAATATATAACTAATTATCGTTAAATCAATCAATAAATCAATATTTATGAATGTCAAATATAATATTAAATTATAAATGTATCACATAATTCAGGAAATGTTTATGAAAATTAACTTCATGAATTATCAGATATACATATCTATTTTTAGCCAATGTATTCTAAAAAATACACTTGGAAATATTTTCTCTATTTACACTGAAAAACATAAAAAGAATCATATAAATTATATATAAAGAATGGACTTTTCCAAACTCTCATGAATCGTCAAAATATAAATCCTTTGTAAAAAAACTACTACGCCTACATATTTCAGTTCAGCTTCAACAAATAAAACAGGAAACAATAACATGCCATCCATGAAATAGGAGCTCAGTAATAAAGGATTGTCAATCATATTATTTAAACATAAACGATGATTTTATACCTAAAATGCGATGAAGAAATCTAAATTGAAAATAAAGTAACAGAATAACATAATGTGTTGAAATTTAAAAAAAACATTAGACAAATTTTAAGATACTAAAACATATATTCCATTTATTTATAGAAGTGGGTGGAAGTAATATTAATTTAATTAACATCGTGCAAAACCATTATAAAACGTTAACCTGAACGTTGATAAGTTATCATTTTGATTTCCAATACAATTAATCAATGCAACCGCACTTTTTTATATTGTTGCTATTAAACTAGTATAAATGATAAATGGAAAGGGTTTAAGATTAAAAATTACAAAAGCTCTGTAAACAACAAAGGAGTTGCATTAACATACAATGCATCCGAATATATATAATTAAACATTTCTTGAAGAAAACGATAATAAAAAATATTATTTACCTTAACGTTCGAGTTATTCCATAAAATACCACGGTCATAATTATTTGATGATATGTGAAAACGAGAAAAAACTTTACAAACGTCAAATATAAAACAATGTTAATATCAATATCATGCATAGTGCACGTAGTTACCTATAAAAATGCCAATATTACACAATTAATAATCACAAAATGTTTTCCACGTGCCATTGTTACTGTCAATATACCGATTGATCCATTAAATATTAAGAATATGAATGAAACTTTTAACATGTATAACCTTTCATGTAATTGGTTAGAATGTGATTTATAATGGACATGTGTTTAACCTTGTCAGACTTGCCACTCCACATAGACCCCACTCCACATACGACTCATGTGAAACCTAGCTTGAAATAATGTTTTATAATTACTTTTTAAATATAATATAAAAATCCTCAGTGGATATATTTCCTACTCTATGATAAGCCATGGTTTTCTGTATAATTAAGTTGATACTTCAAGCTGGGAATATGCAAACTATATAGCTTACGTAAATGTGTTTCAAATCATTATAAAATATATAGCTTAACTTTTTATCATTTACTACCTGTACAATTATATTTAATTTGATGTGCCATTCTGAACGACCACCCAAGCAAATAAAGCTAAAACAAAGGCTTAGAAATTAATACTCATTGATACCTATTTTAGAAAAATATTTTAGAAAATATTTAGAAAAATGTATTGAAAATAGGTATATCGATCCAGTCTACTATATAGTACCGGTTAAATAGGCCACGGTAGCCCACGAGTAACTATCATTATACGCATTTAACGAATTATTCTTATATTGGTGCATTGTAAATATAACTCAAAACATTTTAATTATATCTACTGTATTATCTCATTTATGGCTCTAGCGTACCATTTTAAGTTAATTTGCATCATGAATATTCCAACATAATTAAAGCATAATCATTGTTATATAGCCTACCATTTGCAGTGAATATTACTTGGCACCATGAGTTAAAATTATGTAAATAACGGGAAAACTGTTTATTACAATTTTTATAAACGAAGAAGTGATTAAAACAACGAATCAATTATCTTGTTGGTAGAAAATATTAATATTTAATGGGCGGATGTAGATTATCGCGAAGATAGAGTTACCTAAACCAGCCAACAACTATTACAATAATTATGGTTCGGATGGGATAATTATATTAAATTTAAATAATTATTAAATGGTTACTGAGTATTGTTATAGTTTAGGAAATATTAATTCATATTGCTAACAAAATATGTAGGCATATTATGTAGGTAAACAATTGAGACATGTACCCGTAATACGAATTATAAATGTATAACCGAGGTCTGTAATTGAAATGAAGCGCTATATCAGTGTGATATACTACTAGTTAAGTTCGGTTTTAAAGAAAAATAGCGTATATTCATTTGAGGTTCATATATACATATTTAAAGGAATTACACGAATCTATAGTGATGTTATTAATTTATTGAATTAATATTTTTTAAAATATATAACATGCCCCTCTCTATATAAGTATTATAATATATATATATATATATTACAATATATTATATTATATTATTACATAGGCCTACATGATTACATAAACACCCTATATATCGTGTCTTGAAACTGAATCCAATTAATTTGATTATTTCGCCCATTAAGAAATATATTATTTACACTTAGGCCCCTACTAATACAAATACGGACCGGGCTTCTATAGTTTTATTGGTGAAATTGAAACATAATTCGTTCCCACATGAGCTGAGGCACCCTATTCTAAAAATGATACGAGATCTCCCATAAATGTGGCATGTACTTAACAGCCTCAAGTTAAACAACTTTAATTATGCTATAATTTACAATAACTAATAAAATGATACGTTATTATAATAACTGGTCATAATTAACAACAGTTGTTGTTATTATCTATATTAACGAGAACGTGTTACTTGTGTCATTCATAAGGCCTATGCTGCCATATTTAAAAAAATCGTAATGGAAATGTAAAACAATACATCGCATCCAATACCAATTTAAATTTATGCATAACATATATCAATATCCATTGTGAAGAATTCCACTAACTATACTTAATTAATACTATTAGGAGCTAGACTACTATAATAGGTGTAGGTAAATAATTTTAAAATCATCCACTCATATGACGTCATCATATTCAATCACTTATCCTAAAATAAGTTCCAACAGAACGCCTCAATTCCATTCGTCAGTTACCGGATGACCTGTCAATCACGCACCCCGCGTGGTTCAGTCGAATTATCATGGTATGACGTCATTCCGATACTTGTGTAATTGCACCCATATTCCCTACCACAATATGTAATTGAGTACAGAAGTTCCAACGATCAAGGGACGTACGAGGTTCCGTATTATAAAAGTTTAGCGAAATCGTCCTTTTGGGCTCCAAATTACTTCCTAATGCATAGTTGTTCAATCCACGTAGTTGTCATTTCTTTTCTGAGGATGATATTTTCAGAAGAAAATACCAATTTCACCTACCTTTATGTGGCACCCGAAAATACTTGAAGCGACAAAGTGAATAGATGGAGGGTGGTTGTATGACCACCGAAGAATCAGCGGGGTAGCTTGAAGTTATGTAGTTGACGGTACTGAGTGTAAAACATAGAACCAGTATAAAGGGTATATTAAACAAAGTTTTTTCTCTCCACTCCACTCCTATATCGCTATGAGGAGAGGATTGATCAAATATACACTACTCGAGTACGCCAGGTCAATGTTGCGAAAGCGATCCACGTATGTAAACAGTAGGCCGCCAATTCCATAGGCTGCCATCCACACTTAGTACAGTGAGTTGCTTAGTGCAGGATTAGCAGTATAGGTCTGGCGCTGCACACAGCGAGATTGGCATGATATTTGCCGTATATGTATACATATATGACTAATACAACAATTACGGATAGTAAAACACTGTATTGTTAGGCCGCCAGGATTTAGACATGATCCTAAATACGATCAGCCCACAACAACAAAGCCCGTGTCCTGGCACAGACGCTAACTCATATGTTCTCAATTGGTCACCAAACTTAGCCGGCTGAAATGAGAGACATGACCGGATCCAAAATGGCAGGAAATTTATCGGAGCTGCAAAAGCAGCTTGTGATTGCCTTGGTGGAAAGCGGCGCTCGGATGGAGGATGTGATACGGGAGATCGATCGCGCCATGCAGGCGTTGCCGTCGGCTAACGGTGCCGACGGCAGATCGTCTGAGTCCGATCGCGATCAGACGAATGCCGATTTAACCGCACCCGATGAGATGATGTGCCGTGTCTCGTCCCCAGAAACCGCGAAAATGAAGATCGAGATAGATTACGACGAGAAAGACAATGTCGACGAGGATAGCAAAATACAACAAACAATGGAGCTCAAACTGAAAGAAAATGGCAAGACCTCCCTGGAGAACATGGAAGGGGACACCATGAGCTCCTCGGACTTTGGCGACGAGGATGACGGATCACCGGTATCCAGTGAATTGCCTCACGATCCCGACCATCCTATGACATACAAGGACCACATGCTTAGGTAAGAAATAGTTAACAATCAATTTGTCAAAAGTCATTAATTTACGACGCTTATCTCTATGTCGCTACTGAATAACTATCACCTTCAAGAAATTATCATCTAGGCTAGTTACTTATTGATATGTGTCTGCTACACACCAGTAATCGCAGTGCCAGTATGTCTTCTCGGCGGGGTTAAATTCTCAAAGTCCTGCTTATGGCAATAAATATACCAAGTAAATGTTACTTGGAAATATCTGGCAATACATTACCAATAAATGTACCTATTAATTTGCCTTACCTGTTGGAATAGATAGTATTACTATTTGGTGTGTAAACTGTATTGGGAATTGAATTAGTGAAGTTAGTGATTCTACAAAAGCATTATACTTCAGCAAATATTCAATACTTGCAGGAAAATGTTTTAATTCATTGGGCAATGATTTGCCCATAATAATATAATGTATTGCATTTCTTCATTAATCAATGAATTGGTGTAGACATTAATTAACCCTGTATAAATTACACTGGATAGAGCAAGTACTTGACCACTAACTTACTAAGCGATTATTTTATTTATCATTAACACACCCATTGTCTGCGGTATTAACACAAGACACTTGAAATTAAGAAATCATAAACCAAAAATAGTAACATGAGAATGAATTGTTGTTAATAAATACTAAACTCAAAACAAATATGAATGCTTGTCCTTTTAGTGCCTCAAAGGTATATATATTGAATGCATCTCAAATCAATATTAGAAATAACCTAAAGTTATCAGGCAAACAATCATCGCTGTTCAATGTTGAACATATACACGCGCTATGTATTATAAAAAGGATACTACAGTACGTGGAATTATTAATTACGATCGCTTACTTCTGCCTATTATATAATTATATTATATGGTATTGTATTGCAGTTCTCAATCACCACTTACCAGTTAATCAAATTAAGAAAGTCATCGTTCAAAATAAGTAAGTCTCCCAAAGCATTTGAATGTTTTTTTCTCAAATTATGCAGTGGTTATAACTTTTAGGAGGTGATAATGAATTAAAACACTATTAATTATGTATTTTGAACTAGATAAGTAAACACAACTAGCTAATTTGAAAATAATTATCATATACTATGTTTTAAATGTTTTCTTCAAAATTAAAAAAACACTTGTTACTGTAATATGGTATCCAAATTAACAGTCAGCACCAAAATCTTATCTTTAACGTTTAAAAAAATAATGTTTTAGCATGATTTTAATAAAACACTTTTAGATAATCCACGATCTGACAATTAAGTCAATACGAGTATAAGCAGTTAGTTCTGCTCTAAGAATTAAAAAAATCATTTGTTGATTTGGTGATATTTTTTCAAGAATGTTATTGAAAATATGCACTGTAGGGTCATATCCCCAATTACCATGGGTGTGGGGGGACGGAATCTGGTAGCAGTTCAGGACCGTCAGGCGCGTAGCCAGGAATCGTCCAAGGGGGGGGGGGGTGTCGAAGTCATACAATTTCCTTGAATTATAGTGATCGTCGTTCGTCGATTATCTAAGCGGAGCGCCAATTCGTTTGGCGCGGAGCGTACAGAAAATTTTGGGTCTTTGGAAGGGGCTTAGATGCAAAATGGTGCTATCGTTTTCATCGGTGTGACTGTATTTTTCAAAGTGGAAAAAGCCTTTTCATTAGTTTAAAATAAAATTGAACAAGACGATATGGTCGGGTGAGGGTCGCCCCTCTTTTATTTTTTGGTATTGTCAGTGTTTGATTTGTTTAAGTTCAAAATCGTGCAAATGTCATTCTAAATAAATGTTGACAAATATTCTTTTGAAGACAATTTTGAATTTTAAAGTTGTCCCATAGACAAACTGTGTACTAGTTTGGCCTAAATACGATAAATTCAGCTTTGATATAATTTAGGAGCAGTCTATCCTAGTCATAATAAATAATGTTAGCATTTTGAAGACAGATGTGGAAGGAAATAAGGGTGGCAACCCTACTTTAGGGTGGCAACCCCTTCGTTAGTCATGGTCATATCGGATACTAGCAGTTGTTAGGAATTTATAATGCAATAATGCACTCTCAACATAAGATCCGAGTTCGCCACCTATCAGAATTATGTCATTACTGTCTCTGAAGATTTTTTTTGATTTTGTAAGTTGCCCAGGAGACCAATTATGCGACATTTCAACCCAAAGATGGTTTAGGTAGACTAATTCAGTATAATTCCGGAAAATTTTAGGAGTATTATATAGAGTCTATGCTAACATTTTAAAATTTAAGAAAATATGCTCAATATGCGGTCGCCCCCTTCGCCCCCTTCGCCCCCCATGGCTACGCGCCTGTCTGGTAGCTATTTTCATTGTTACGATGTAAGAGTTTGTTTGATGGATGTTTAATAATACTGAAGTAAATAAATACGTTACAGGCTACGTTACAGGCATTCGTTTATATTAAAATACAGTTACATATTGTGGCGAGACGGAGTGGTAAATATCGTGGAAAAGTTGAGAGTCGGATATTGGTGTCGTTATTTTCAAAAGTATGGGGATATAACCTGTCATTACCATCATACACAGCATTCAGTTATTCTTCTATTACTTGGTAAAATAATCACATGAAATTCAGACTTGTTTAAAATTGGTAGATCTTAAATAAATCCATGTGGCGAGATGAAATGTGGCTGGATGGAAAATTATCCGCACACTAAACATATGGAGAAATTATCCGCACACTAAACATATGGAGAAATTATCCGCACACTAAACATATGGAGAAATTTATCAAATTCTTGCCCGCAACACAGAAACATATCTAAATGCTCCTATTTTGTGTAAAAACGCTTTTTCTATTTTTGTTGTTAATCCTTAATATTACTTGCAACCGTTATAGCAATAGGTTACATTTATTGTTCTGGCACTGTTTAAACTGTTAGTATGGTGTGACCATTTGTGACGCACCATGGCAGATCGGGTATTATGTCAGCCCTGGGACATGTTGAGATGTTGTTGTAGAAAGAAAATAAGATCGGTAGCTTTATTTTAATACTCAAATCAAGAAAGTATTAAATTATTTTATGTTATGTAAGTGTTTTTTAACAGATTAGGCCATATTAAATTGGACTTGTGATATATTTTGGTGGAAAACCATCCAAATCTGAAAAATGGAGAATGGTGACATAATATACCCGATCTGCCACGGTGCATCACATTTTTTAATTTGGTCCTGTATTATTGTTTTTAAATAATGAAAATATGAATATTATTGATAGTAATGTCGGTAATTATATCTCCAGTAATATCCATCAGAAAGTGCAAAATACATTTATTAAAATTATCTTTCCCTCGTCGGGTTCTTGATAAGAATCGTGTACTTTAAAAAAAACTGTAACTGTATCATATGCAGTAAACAAGAGGAAACAATGATATTGTTTCTTCTGTCTGTTTCCAAAAGTATTATCAGTAATAACGCAGGTGCTTTTCATAAGCGATATAGCCCTTTCTGATCGGATGCCCTTCTATAGACGTCGACATATCGTCCTACGTGGACCAATGTGGCTACAGAGCAATGAAGATACCGTACCTTCCTCAAGAATAGAAGCCGTGGTAACAAATAGCAGCGCTGTGATTTGAACCAAGTAAAATCAATACAAGAAATACTACAATTTATTTAAAAGTTTCCAATAAAATAGTAAATTATACACCATTTGTATGATTTACAGTTTTAAGCTGTAATATATATTTTTTTCTTGGGCGTTTCGGCTAATAGCAGTTTCACCTGTTATTTTGTCCGTGTACGCTAAATATCAAGTGAGAAGGCTACACAAAAAAACTCTACCTAACATACAGTAGTTCATTTTCAAGTAAATGGCAATATTTGGTTTTTTTTTTCTCAAAAACATGACATATGTATCAACGGTATTACAGTATCTTACATTATTAATCTTGTGTTTTAATAAATAAACGCTAAACATATTTTGCTTATGAAACAAAATTTAAAAGTAGTTCATATGCCTGTAGCTTAAAACTCATAATAATTACCAAAGGTGAAAAGTACCTACATAGTACGACGTTTTATTATCCTATCTATATCAGTATAATAATTTGTTTAATAAAGAATTACATGAAAAGGATGTTCATATACAGGTACTTCAAATTAACCTAGTCTTAAATTAAGTTATACATTTATGGTGAAATGCAAACTTATTTCACGCCTGTCTTATTTTAAGAATATTCCTGTTTGAGATATTTTGTAAAAGTTAAAAATTGATGAAGTATGATATTCATATCTTTGCATAATTTTCAATTAAATTTAAAATATAAACGTTACTTATTTTTTCCATATTATTGGAATATTGTAACGTAGTTTATTGATAGAGGTAGCATATAGTATATTACAGATACTTGCAAACTATGTAGTACATACATAGCTCAGAACACAAACACGAAATAATGAGCGTGAAAGAAGTATAGTACATCTTGTAGTATTCCATTTCAATTTCGAAATTACATTTCAATAATTTATCAGAAAAAATATTTTCAAGATCAAATGTAAAAATAATTATAGGCCTACCATAAAAATATATACACAAAGTTCCATACAATGATCTGCAGGGACACCAAAGAAGCTATGTACGGTCATGTTAAGTATAATAAGCAAATTAATTATAAGTGAAAAACAAGAAGAGATAAAGAAAATTGACTGTGTAAATTAATATTGGGTGGAGCTTTAATTTATATTTGAAATAATTTAGACTCGCACTATTTTTAATATTAATTGTTTTCTAATTCCAAACAATGACTGATTAATGTCAATTACTGCATTGAGTAACACTTTTTGGCCAGGTGAAAATTAATTATATTTGACTTTTAACCAATTCATAAAGCGAGTGGTGGAAATTGTATTTTTTCAGATTTATAATCGCATATTGTACTTTTTATATTATCAAGTTATCAATTAAACCATGACGTATTTCAGCTATACAGAAAAAAACAGGAAAACATCATTCTTGCTTTTCATAAGATGAACATATTTTAATTCATATAGTATAATTATAATGAATGATAAAGTAGTTCAACTTTGTAACTATGTGAAAATCAAATTAACTATTCTTAAGTAAATATTTCAGAGCTTCAATACCTATGTTGCATTATGCCGCGTAGTATTTTATATATAATTTTAAAATGTAAATTTAAACGCCAACTAATAAATTGAAAATTGTATATATCAAGGTGGTTATTAAGCTAAACGTTTCATCTTTCCGATTAAATATAAGATTATATCAACGCCTATATTTATGGAATGTTGTTGGAGGCTATGTTAATAATATATTAATTGAAGATAATAAAATAGTACAACAAATTGCGCTTTCTGAATTTAAGGTAATCTATAAAAATATGTGTTATAAAGTGTGAAAACAATATTAAGTATTTATTGAAGATAAAGTTTATAAGTTCCACGAAATATCACAGTTAGTTGAAATACCGTGCAGTGACGTAATAATTGTTGTTGATGTACTATACTGTTTTAATACGCAATATGCGATCTGAAAGGTAATAAGGCAATAATAAAATAAACTTAAACCGTCGGGTTTGTTATGTAATAAAGATGTAGCGTATCAGCTTACATGTTAATGTTTAGTTTCATTGATCACAAAATTGAAGGCGAATAGTGGTTTTATAAGGTACGATATTCAGTGTCCCTAGATCCAAGGTTAGAACCTCGGGCGGGCCTACGGTATAGTGGTTCATTGTTCATCAAGTCAAAATCTACGGTTTTATCTTTGGAAATGTTTTCCACATATAGATCTTAAAAAATACTTTAAATGTATTAATCCAGATAACCATCCGATGCGAACTTATTTTTAAAGTTCTTTACTTCTGTGATGTTGGTGTTTATTTAGAATCATGAAATTAAATTAATTTTCCAGACCAATTGTATTACTGTATAAATAAAAATAATCCATATCAAAACTTGGCAAAGCATTATGGGTCCTTTATTAATAAAAATCTTGGTGAAAGAGAAATGAGGAAATATTATATGTATAACTTACGTCTTGCAAACATTAACATATAGCCAAAACTGTCAAATGTGATTATAGTAAAGTAACTTTAATGGAAAATAGGCAATATTTATTGTTACCAGTTTTACCTTTGTTATTTCTAGGAAATATCCACATTTGTTAAATATACACCAATAAACATATAATAATATAACTTTTAATTCTGGAGGTAGGTCATACATTTCGATTTTTTAGTACAATGAATGAATGAATGGGTTTCCTGACCCTTTTCAACGCAGTGGTTATATTAACCACCCAAAGCCTTTAATATATCAGTTAGAGCCACTGGAATACAATCATCATCACTCCGGATTCAAACCCATGACCTTACGATCATAAGTCCAACGCTCTAGTACAAGGTGGGAATATAGCAATTATTATATTATTGCCGAAATTATAATAAAATAATGTATTAAAATAAACGATTTTCAACCATCGTTGATTTCAAAGCAACATAATTTGGAGCAATGTTAGGTTATTCACAATAGTTGTCAAAATCTTTTAAAACAAATGCATAAATTTCGACGTTAAATTTATGCTATAAATATTAGGCCTCCGTATTTCGAATATTCTCTTACGTAAAAGTATATTTTGAAAGCGTAAAAATAGCTACTATATTAGTAAGACGAGATTGTAGCCTAAGAGTAAACGATGTTTGCCTAATTGTTGAGGTAACTGGATTTAAATTTGTGCATGGTTTAAGTTTAAAAAGTTGTACGTTGTTTCTTATCGAGAAGTAGTAAAGAGTGTCTGTAGCTTAACAACTTTAAAAATAAAACATTTGTGGAAAGCTTTTGAGTAAATAGGTTGCTCAACAGTTTCAGAAGATTAAAATCGTATATCACAGACAATTTAAAATGTTTCTATGAATAATTCTCGAATATTATATGACACATAATATCATCAACCATATTTAGCTATATGAAGATCAACTGATTTATTCTACGGTAGATATCAAAATGTATATTTTCAAATATTTATGATTAACACAACCATTTTGATATGGGCGATATTGTTTTATAATACTATTTAACGCACATATATCATAAAGTTGTTTAACGTATTGTCACTTCCCTAGCGGGGCTTGCACTGTTCCTTACTAACACAAGAGCATATATAGTAATACAAAATGATTGATATTTTAGATATCATTTTTTGTGTATTATAAGCAAATAATGCATCAATACACGTCAGACTGGGATAACATTGCAATGGTGCATCGTATTCACAGCCTTATCGTTTTATGCATTTTACATGCATGTCTTAATTATTTTTTGATTCTTATACTTATATTATTTGTGTATTTTGGTGAACCTTACGTAATATTTACATTAAGACTTACATTACAGTATGATAATAATATAAGTATTATCATGAAAGTAGAGACGATGGCGATAATATGGATACTACAATGGAAATATTAGTATCATGAAAGTGTAGGATATACCAATTTCTTCGGCAAAGGAGATGGCGTCAAGCCTTCTGGACTGCGTCTATCACTCCATCATGCACATAGTTTTTCAAACATAATTTTAATAATCTGAAGGTATATTAAATTAATACATTTATTGCATGTCTCTGCATCTTTACCAAATAAGGTCATACATAATATAGTATAATTTATATTACTATTCTTTTAATAAATAAAATATTATACTTGAAATTCAAAATGTGGCTTGTAATACAACTACGAAGCATAAGTAAACAAGAACATTAGGTTACAAAATATTGCGCAAAATATGAGAAAGAATAAAATTACGTAGCTATAAAGTAGAAACTTAGATCGAAGAAAAGATTATTTACTGAACATAACAATCATATAGATATAAATATGATATATTGTCCTACGGATAAAAAATTCTGTAAAAACTATAGAAATATAATTTAAGAGAAAAATGTATTTAGAAAGTGTGTAAACAGATTGAACATCCAATGCCATTTTATGCATACTATGATTAACACCGTGGATTATATGACTACATATAATAGTAAATGTTACATTTTAATAATGGAAACCAACTTAATTATTAAAAATCATAATAATTATGTTTAGATTGTTGATTGACATTGGCTATACCAGTCTTAATAAATCACATAAGAGCGCATCTTGTGCATTCTGCAATGTTTTTCAGTTATTTTTTGGAAACGTTAATGAAAGAGATAATGGCATCTTCAACACCTTCATATAAAAGAGAAATGTAAGTGCAATTACAATTAGATCGGTGTTAGTGTTACGCCCGATGTTAGTTTATGCCATATGTATTTGCATAATTTCAAGAATATCCCAAACTCTATATGCAGTACCATATTAGCATTAAAGGGGGAAATTGTTTGCCGGAAACTAACACACCCATATACTATGTATCCACATAAATACAGTTTTATAAATATTACAACATAAACATACCGGAAAGTAGCTAAAGCCATTTTATCAATTACATTATTTGATTACGTTAACAGTGCTATTTAATACTGGTATATCCATAAATTTGGGGTCCGCGGTGTCCCCTAATGCTCAATAAGAATAAATAAATTAATACATATTCATAAACACATTGCATATTTATCTGAGTGGTATTTATTAACGATACACCACCGAATCTGCTATACTCAGTCCAAGAAATAATTTAAATACATGTTTTTCTTTCATATTTGGACATTTTATAATATAGTACCACAGTGTGACATGATGGTGTGACATGAATTTTTAATTTATTAGAAAATATATTACTTCTTTGGAATAATAAATTAAGTGAATATCATAGAAGATGATTGAAAGAAATACCATAGCAAAATAGCATTATAACGACTATACGTATTTTAAATCTGGCAGTCATTTTACGTTAAATCCCATTTGTATTGTCCTGGTAAACAATTAAAAGTGTAATTTCTCATTATTTTTGGGGAAATGGATTTTAGGCAGCCTCATTTCACCCTAAGCAACTTTTTGTATTAATGTACACTATTTTCTGGCGAAATTATACCAATATTGCTATTAGGAAGTTGCAGTGTTATAGGGACACCAACAAACCTTAGTGTCGCGTCACATCACTATATTTTGGTATATATTACTTAATAATTTTCTTATGATGGTATAATTAAAGTTAAATAGTGTAAAAAAATACTTAACCAGACTGTTCCTTCAGAAAAGTCAAGCAATAGGTGATGTTCAAAGCACATTTTCTCACTGTAGCCGCAAATGTGCTTAAAAAACACTTTTGGGGGAGTTTCTGATACCTTTAAATATTTTCCTATATTATTTTCCACTATTAAATGGATACATTTTATATTGATTATCATTTTAATTGATTACGCTACTAAACATCATTCCAAAATCCGAAAATGCACAATGTTCATAATTATTTAATTACAAATCGATAGACTAATAACCATTTGGTGTCCCAGTAAGATCCAGTAAGGATATTTCGAGAATAAATTGTGCGATGAAATGACTAATTTCAATGAAATAGGACATCAATAAAGTGGTCCATACTAAAATTAAAATATTTTTAAAATATTTTTTGAAATTTGAATACCCATGTTACACTTAAATTCATAGACAGACCCATATAGCACCGTCCTCGAAATGTTGCGTAGTCGAGGATCAGTAGACCATACATTGAGTTACCGAAAATGCTCCAAAACCCCGAAGCTGAACACCAAGCGAAAATACATATGTATATTATATACTAAAGTATTGAGTATGATGTCCATCGGTGTCCAATCCTTGCGAACTTGAGACATCACGTACCTCTACTCTACTCAATTTACTCAGTATCCTGGCTTATTAGATGATCTACCGATTGAACCAAACGTGTCGTTGTTTTAGTTTTAGCTTTAGACTTATTATGATGCACAACAAAAACTGAATTTAGTTAATCTCCAAAAATATTGTATCGATAATTTAAGGGAATAGTATCATTCATCAAGCTGTACCTAGACTTGGAAAAATATAAAGGTACCCATATACAATTACCATTAGTTTACATTACATAAAATCGGAATATAGTTATTCGGTGAATCTACAAATATTGAACTTAAAGTCGACTTGGAAGATTCACTGCTACATCAGTAATACAATATTATGATAGGTTAATGGGTGTTTGCGAGCACACATCACACAATCAGCCCACACACATCGGCAAATCATGACTAACAAGGGTCGACCAATAAACTAATTAGGTGGAACTTGGTACAAGTCGCGATGAAGTTGGTCAACAATTTGAAATGGAAAATAGTTTTGAAATACAAACGTTTCCTCTTCACACTCACCTTGTTTGATGTGGCAACCAAGTTAAAATGCTATGAAAACTTATAAAGTGTTTGCACACTTCGAATTTCAGTTAGAAAAATAAAATACAAATAGTTATGCCTATAACATACTATATACCAAAGTAGGTAAACAAAGTTATGTTCCATATCACCGTTAATGTGGCCTAAACTGTTGGCAATAAGGACATTAGCCTATATTACATTTTTGAAACTCTATACTGTTGTTTATATTAGATTAATATGTATGTCTATATTATAAGTATATGCCCGTATGCCAATGTAGGTGGGTATATACATATGCGTAGGCATATATGTTATTGTAATTATGAAAACAATATATCATGGGAATGATTCGTGCATATTTGTTCATTTCAATATCATCGACCAAATTAAATACAAGTTACTGGACGTGAACGAGCATCGATAATGTCCATATTAGCCAATCACAAAGCACAGATTTACAGTTTGGGGGAATTTGCTAAAATAGCATTTTATTCGTCATGAAAAGTACGACGGTTATTTTCAGTCAATCATAATGGTTGCTACATACTAGAAAGTAAACAAACTATAA
>JAODAI010144416.1:0-29737 GCA_027575025.1 Scotoplanes globosa | reverse complement strand
TAGGTTAGTTTATATATTTTAAAGCATTCCTATAACATAGTAATCTAAATACCCCTCTGAAATATAATGCTGTAATCAATCAAATAATGTCACACTTAGTGGGGCGTGTACATTAAATATGACGTCATATTTAGGTTTTTGGTTATATGATCAAAACAGGCCCAAACGTTCCCATATGATAATGGTTTCTTGGTATAATACTAAGAATAATATGTTAAGTAATATTAGTTAATACAATAATTGTAGATATGATTTATGAATTATTTTATTTTGACACACATGTATTTTAATTTTATAAACTACTAACTGTAGCTACCTGTAGTCTACTGTAAGTATTTTTAGAAAACTATTTGAGACAGTTTTTGCCAATTTAGCCATTTATAGGCCATAACTTTTCTAACTTAAGTAGTTTCCACCATGGATATATGATTATATCTTGCCAGTCTGGTATTATACTAAGCAAAAATAAAAATGGCGTTTTCTTCTAGGCCTTTTAGCTTCATATTTTGTATTTGATTAGTAAACAGTGGGGTACACAGTATGACAACTAGACCTGCCGTATTAGATCACAATTAGGGATCTACAGATAATAGAGCTTCCTCATTAAAGTGGCTAGTTATAGTCCTATCACCATATATGTGTTCGCTCCTTTATTTCCACAAATGATCAGTGCAAACACAAATTGCATACATTAATCAGAAGGTTTGAGAAAAAATGTCAAATGCATAATGACAAATGTACTTAATATATTAACTTATTTTAATCCAAATTAAGTTCAAAGTACCAATATATATATACAACATTTATTACGATTAGACTATCGCCTATTCAGACTAATATATTCCAACATCAAACCAACATCTTCTTTTTTACAATGATTTGGATGTTTAAGTCGCTTTTTATCTCCAAACAAATGAAAGTGTACTTAATAGTACAATTGAATCACAAGCACTCAACATGTATACACAGTACATGTACTATAGTGCTTAGTTCAATAAAGAATGCATTCACTTTGAAGATAGGCAATAATGGTTGTAATAATATGTTCAGTCATCATGTTTCAATCATATTTCCATGCAGAGCAAACTAATTTCATTTTAATATTCAGGAGTCTATTATCGGTTTAAATTCATACAACATTAAATATTGTAAGGCTGCCCCCAAATTTCCAGACTTAATAAAACTCAATCTCTTTCCTACTAGGGCTAACAGATCCAGGCGATTATATCCGTGTTGTGAATCGGGGAAAAGCTGATGAGAAGTCTCCTACTGGCAACCGTAGTTCCAACTCGAGAAGCACCACCGATGCATCCACCATTTACTGCAGATTATGCGGAAAAGTATTTGATGATGTCAAAAAGTACAAAAGACACGAACAATACCATCGGCAGGGAAAACGGTTCAAATGCCAATTTTGTGGAAAGAACTTTATATCGAAGGTCAACGTTCGGCGCCATGAACGTGTTCATACTGGGGAAAAACCCTTTCGCTGCTCCATTTGTGAAAATACCTTCGCCACCCAGTCTCAGGCCAAATGCCATGAGGTTATTCATACCAGGGGATGATTCCAAGGGTCGCCAACCCGTTTGGATGTATGTTCTATTTGTGATAAACGGTCGCAATTAATGCAGTCTCACACATGCTACAATCCATACAAGGAAGCTTGCACACTTCTATTGTTGACTTTGTGAGAAGACAGTTGCAACACAGGCTCTGGGCCTCAAGCCATGTGTTATCCATATGTGACCGTGGAATTTAAGAAAATCGTAGCCTTAGCCTTAGCTAGGAAATAACCATTTTGTGAAAATAATATGATGTCTTGCCTATCCATACAAGGTGATAACAGTACTATTCATGGAACCCATTCATGGAACCAATCCATACTAGAGAACAACGTGTGAAAAGACAAATACAAGGTTATGAAACTTCTGAATGAATTATTTTGATAATTTGTCACATTTCATATGATATTCCACTTTGAAATATGAAATTCGTCCCAGTGAAACGAATCCTGAATTAAATCCTGCAATTATTCAAACGTCATTTAACTGCAACCTGTCAACGGAACTTCAAGCTTGGCTGTTCCATGTAATCAAGTTCCTCCATGGAAAGACGATGGCGCTGATAGTTGGGGCCAATCAATTCCTCGTATTAGTTTCATGTCAATGAATTATCCAATCAGAGTTAGTCTTTACAAATTATAGTTGGTTTGGTCAGGTTTCAAATACCGGATAGGCCTACGTGATATAGGAATACCAGTGCTGTACAAATACAGCATGCATTAGTTGTGTACTAACCTTATGTAAACATCGGGACTTAATTACCTCTGTGTGCTGAACCATGGAACTACAAACTCAGTACTCCCTGTTGAGCCAGCGGTCAGGGACTATGCAATGAACCAGCATGACTTCCAGGTTGGCTCAACATGTGCCAGGTACTAACTCCATATATTATACATAACATGTATATTGTACGGGATTTCAAACCTACTCAAACAAACATTTCAACCTAACCCCGATTGGATAACTCATTCACGTGCAACCAATACGAGGAATTGATTGGTTGGAACAAACCTTTATATCGTCCTAGTGATGGTGTGTATATATCACCGCACTGCACAAACTGCTTTGAATGCGTGTCATTCTTTGTGAGATACCACTTCAGCCCAATTTTATCTTCAAAATCAGCTTCTGGCACTATGTCCCTGGTGACACCCTGTGGGGAGATTAGATTGATGGCAGACAGGAATAAGCGACTGTCCGTACTGTCACAGACCCATAATTATCATGGTAGGATATTGAATACTAGGCCTACATGTCATGTATTTCATGATCATGATATGAACCTACACTCGGTACTGAAAATGTTATCTTAAAATTACTTTAAAGTTATGTAATTATTACATATTCCTAAATAATAGCTGTATGGAATTACTGAGAATAACATGATAATTAGTAATATTAGTTAGGCCTACAATATTTATAGATTTATTAATTATTTTGTAGGATTTACCTACAGTATAAGTGTATTTTTACCTCAATTTAAGATATGTTGAAGTGGTACATTACTGTAAATGTTATAAAAAAAAAACTATTTGAGACAGTTTTTTATTCCTTGTTTCAACTTAGACTTTTTATAGGCCATCACATTTCTAACTTGGCTTAGTAATGCCATTCTTGTATTTTACTAGAAAAAACAACAAACACATGATTGTACATGAACAGTGGAGTACAGTAGGACAGTAACTATGTAGTATGACAACTTGTTTACTTTCTTTCCTTAATGTACTGTAGATAACAGCAGTTTTACACATAATATAGGGTCCTCATTAAAATGGATTGTTTATCCCAATCCCCTGTTATACAGGTATACACAGTTATGGTGGTAGCAAGCTAGCACCATAATTCTCCTTCCGTGCGGTAAAGAGAATAGCAATGTATGACGTTTATATGTGACACATATTGATTATATTGTTGTGTGAGTTCAGTATAGAACAGGAACTTGGTCTGTTTGGTGCTCACATTTGGGCATATTAATAAGGTTATTAGAGGGGAAATATTTTTAAAACTTCCAAACGTAACAAGAATGTTTTGAGAGAGTAAGTGATATATGTGGCCGAAGATACAGCACCCATTGTTTATAGAACTGTAAATCACGATCCACTATAAAATGAATTATCACATTTTACTTTTAGCTAGTATCTGTATAACTTCAGCACTTTCTGAGTACATGTATCCTATAAAGTTCCAAGTAATTAGTGCTAACCAAAGTTGTTGGTCATACCGGCAGTGTGAATGTAAATATTTTTTCATGAATGAAAGTGAGGAATTAAGATATCAGTATGAGTAATTAGAAAATTGGAGCAACCAATGCAAAGTTAGTAAACAGTATGTTATGCTTATTCGTTTCCAAATCACACACCCAATGTTAGTGACAACTGTGGTGGTGATGATCACAATTAGGGCTGTCGTGATTTCGTGTTATTTTTTTAATACATATTGAAGTACTATCTCAGAATGGCACTATTTGACTATTATGTCGCTGTGCCGTTAAGCCATTATATCTATCATCGGAGATCGCGATCTTTTGTTTTTGCGATCCAATATCGCGGCAAACGCGATAATCACGATCTCTAAAAAAATATGCCATGACCATTTATTGGCAATGTTCCCAATCCCATTTAAGAACAACAGTTTTGTGCAGTGTAAACTGCATACACATTGCCCTATACCGGTATATTAATAATAGGGCCTACTGCTGGGCATCCCCTTCAGGTGCAGTGTGAAGCCCTCAACCAGCCCTCAGCACAGCAGATACACACGTGTTCAAAACTTCAAACTTTCATAGAGACTAATTTGCATTGATTGTGTGTACATCAATTTTTGTGACACATGTGGCTGCGCTCACAGTGTATTGTTCAGAATAGAATTAGTCAACTATTGCCTACTTGTTGACCTGTGTGGACGGATCCAACCATAATAAATTGTACGCCAGTGTCTGTGACGTCCGATGACAATAGTCACTGATTGGTTCGTCTGGGTTGTACCATTTATCATGGGCTAACTAATACAAGTATAAACTTATGTTTAATATTGTCATTTTGGAATTCCCGGTCATGACTCATGACTTTTAGAAGTTGTCTGCTGTACAGACAGAAAACCTTGTGTTCAATTGGCAGATTGGTGGTGTACACGGGGGCTTGCCCGGCTTGTATGCACAGAGTGACTGCATACATTTACACAGATATAATGCTGCTCAGTAATGGGCCCGTGGAGTTGCAGGGAGAAAAAGGCAACAGAGTTAGTTTGTATTTGATTTTCTTTTAAAAGTTACTATTTCTTTAATGTTGTTGAACTTGTTTTGAACATCTACATGGACACTGACAATTATATATATATCACTTGACATGTATACTTGACGTTTTAACACTTTAATTTCGTATTGAAAATACTCACTTTTCGTTTGCCTAAAAAATCGCGATATTCCGATTATCGCAATCTTTTGGTCCGCGATAATCGATTCTTTTTTGGAAGATCGTGACAGCCCTAATCACAATACGGTTAACATGTATACACAATTCCAGCTGTGTACATACAGTCTGTAAATCACCAATACACCAATTGAGACTGACACACTGTCAATCTACTCTCAATTATTAGTTTGGCATTCAGCATCGTGGACTACTCTAGTTTCATTATGTGCCTGTAGTTGTGTACATTACAAATGAAGAGAGCTAACTAGTACATACAGCATTGCTGCAATAGCCATAGTGTTTAAGACCCCATGGTGACGGGGAATATACCCCTAATATTTGTCAAGGGGTATTCTCTGTACAACGCCCCACCCTACCCCACCCTACCCCAGCCGGCCACCCCACCAAAGAAGAAAAGTTATAACAAAACTTGTATTCCTTGGTATAGTAGATATACGCTTAATTTTGATTACCAGAAGCCAGTAAATTGCATAGGGGAGGGAGGCCCTCGGACCACCTTTCTCTGGCCTCGCTGTGCCCATGCCGCTCTCAGGTGTCCGCTTCACGCTCACAAATAAGCATCTTTTCTACATCTGCCTCGACAATATTCATCCCCCCATTTTCAATTACAAATCACCGATTTATCAGTTCGTCCCTCTAAAATATTTTCACATGCACATAGGGCCTAAAGCTGTATATTATTAGAAAAATGTGACCAGTGACAAATTTCACACTATACACAGAACTGTGTTTACTGTCTTTGTTGATTGACAAAATATTTTCATTTTGATATCATGCTAAACACAGTGCATGTTTAGGATGTCAATATATATTAACACCTTAGAATATATTTAGCAAATTATTTAGTAAATTATTGATGCAATATAAAATATGTCCTTAACTTGTCATCACTATTGTTTACACCAATTCCTTTGTCACATTTTGTACTTGAAGTGAAACAATACTGTTTCTAAGTCTATGCCTATTTTAAAGTGCTTGACTGGATTAGGAATTATGGTTTTCTATTCTGTAAAGCCTGGATATAGTGTCAAATTAGTGTGGTATAATAAAGCGTAGACCTACATGTCTGGTTGTTGTCAGTGATATAGATATTTAGTGATATTAACACACCATGCATTGTACAAGAGCTATAGTGACAGGGATACACATATATATCGTATTTGTCTATAATTTAGTTTTAAATAATATCTGACATCATGTGGACTTCAATTTGTTTTAATTGTGCATAATATATAATATTACAACCTATAGCTACAGTACAACACAGCAGCCCCTTATATTTTGACTAATTCAAGCCTATCTGTTTCCCACTATAGGGCCAACTGCTGCAGGAAATATTCTTCATAGATATGACAATCCTCCTATGAAGCAGAAGTCCGTTCCTGAGCAGCCTAGTTCTAGATCCAGCGGCACTCCCGGCAAGATAAATACGTTTGGATCAGATGTATCTGTTGTCTACTGTAGATATTGCGCTAAATCATTTTGTGACCTCGCAAAGTACAGAATACACGAAAAATACCACGAGAGGGAGAAGCGCTACATATGTAACTTTTGTGCAAAAACGTTTAGTTCAAGAACCGATTTTCAACGTCATGAACGTATCCACACGGGAGAAAAGCCTTTCAAATGTCCAATTTGCGACAGGGCGTTTGCCCTATCCGGTGATTGCAGGAAACATCAGCACATTCATAACAATTAGTATAGAGCATTGGGTACTTGACACAATGCCCGTTAATATTATCACATGTGGTATTAAATACCAACTAATTAAACATTCCGGTACAACTTTGGAACATCAGCACCCACCAGAGTTGTAGCGCGGGTCCGAGATTTGGGTACGGGTACGGGTCCGAAGCCATGCATGGGTACGGGTCCGGGTCCGAAGCCATGGGTACGGGTACGGGTCCCAGTATAATTTGAAATATGGGCACGGGTACGGGTCCGAAGTAGGCTTGCACGGTTTTTCGGTTTTTCGGTTAAACCGATTCGCGATGTTGGGGTTTCGGTTCGGTTTTGGCTTTTTTAAGTAACAGAAGCTATGGGTACGGGTACGGGTCCCGGACCACGGGTACGGGTCCAAGTATAATTTGAAACATGGGTACGGGTACGGGTACGGGTCCGAACCTGCGGGTACGGGTCCCAGACAACGGGTACGGGTACGGGTCCCAGACCATGGGTACGGGTACGGGTCCCAGATTATGAATACAGCTTATACAAGCAGTATCTAGTATTCCAGCCCTGTTTGAAAACATGCATTTTGCTGTTCTAATTACAGGTGTTCACATTCGCACCTGGCCAGCAATACAAACTGTACTTAATTACACTAATTACACTGAAACAATTCTTCCATTATTTATACCTGATTACAACTACCCCTGGACCCTCTACAGGTTTAACTTGTAATTAAATTGCTGAAACCGTGCCAGAGTTTCCTTTAAATATTTTAAAAAGTGCATCATTAATTGGTAAACATTATATTCACATAATAACTGCTAAATTGTATACATCATGTTACTTGAATGGTGGGTTCCTCACTTTATAATGATCCGGGGACGCATAGTTTCAGAAAAAACATTTGATTGTGTTCTTAACCCTAACTGCAATGGGCTATTTTTTAGCTTAAAATTACAGGGGGTTGAGACCCGCCCCCAGATACCGGCCGTGTATAAATGGCCGATGGACTTGAAACTTGATACGCCTATAGATAAATATGTTCTACACAACATGGTGAAAACAATATTTCGTAGTACGTTAATTTGTTTAATTATTCGCTAATTACATAATTTATGCAATATGTAAATTTAATGATTTTTTTCTCAACGTATATAATATACTGTACTGCATGGTTACTAATTGCTTTATTATTCAACTATAGGCCTAGTACTATTACTGACTCAAATGTGAACTTGTTCATATTTGAGTTAGACAAGTCACATATGTGTAATTTATAAGGGCCAATTGTTCATTACAAATGGGTAAAACGGTTACATTCACAATAATGTAATGTTTTTAGTTCTTTCACAATCAATACATGCCATAATAAGCAGACTTTGTTCTTGTTATTTGACTTATAAGTAGGTTTAATTGTCACTTCACTATTAATTTTGTCCGGTTTATTACGTTTTGCTTAATACAACTTATGTTATATCTAGTTCCGAAAATATTTCCTGATAGCTAGCTGTACACCCAAGTAAATTTGGTGAATATGTCAGTATTTATCTTTTGTAACATCTTGGATGATTATGTTCTATTTTCTACTTTCACAATTTTTGCTGTTCTATATTTTGTTGTAAATACTATTTTTTTGAACGGCATTTTTAGGAATTGTGTGTGATTATAGCATTGCATGTTATATACTTTACGTAAAATTAGTGATATGTGTCTAAATAGTTAGGCTGCATGGCCAAAATGAGTGTTTTGTGTTAGATGCTGTAGTTAGTTACGGGTATTTTCGAACATAGGCCCTACTGTATTTAATTATTTATGATGTTTTGGTTAGTTATATATTAGTTACTGGATGGTTTCACCCCATAATTATTATTTTTTGGTTATGTTTTATGAGAAATCTTTTTAGGAACTTCAAATATACAACAGTGCTGTACCACAGATTTGTTTTTCATTTATATTTTACATTAATTTTATACTTTCAAGATATTGAGTAACGTCAATGCACACTTTTAATTACTTTGAATTTGACCTATATACATGTATGCATGATTTCATCTGAGGTATAGTATACCGTACTATCGATATCCGCATTAATTATCACAGAAAATCTTAATGCCATATACCATGGGAACTGTTTTAAAAGCCTGTAGGCCTTCTATAGCTACATTACCTACTCTATTACGGTTTCCAATATATTGACAATATACAAATAATGAATGTTTATGAGTGCGGTAGGAAAATCTAAGGTATGAGTTGACAAATTGAACTTTTTCTGTTAAACGAGGCGAAGCCGAGTTTAACAGAAAAAGTTCAATCTATCAACGAATGCTTTAGATTTTCACACCGCACGAATACAAAACATTCATTATTTTTTTTATACAACGCCCTAATTTTAATAAATAATGAAGAAATAAATAATATATGAAACTTGAAAGGCCTTTGCCATCTGCTTTGGCTAGTCGCATGATGAATATAGGCTTGTCTGACACTAGTGTGCACCAATTGAATAGGAGTTCCTTCCTCAATTAATAAATAAATTACCGGCCTATTGTGTGCTAGTTGAATAAGACTCACGCCTGAAAGGAAACTTTTAGCTGCCTATTGTGTACAAGTTGAATGGAAGTAACTTGCAAGGAATATTTGAGCTGCCTATATATTGTGTTGGCTACTGATAACCTAGGCTACGTGTTATATGTATGACAAGTGTGTTGCCTACGATTTTACTAATGCACGACAGTGCTGCTAGGAAAAAATATTAGGAAAAATATGAACTTGCGTGCATACTTTGCCTAACATTTTTTCCCAGCGGCACTGCGTTATTGACAGGAAAACTGTCAAATATCATGTGATAACAATCGTCCACAATCAAATACTGAGAACAAAGTTGGGTCACTTTAATATGTATTCATAAACCTTAGATTATCACATGATCGATATCGCGCGTTGCGATTGGTCAAAAACGAATGGACACCCGGTTTCGAATCCAGTACAGAGGACCAGTTTGGTGCATTGTGGGTAATATAATATAAGCAAACTGGAGAAATTAATCCAACAATCAACATCTCCATTATAGTGTGTAGACCGTTCTAGTACACTTAGTAGGCGCGTCGGCCTATTGTGTATACGAATTTAAGTGTGTGGAGCGCTGAGGACGATACCCATCTCCTATACTATTACTATTATTACTATAATTATTTTTACCTCGAAGATGCGTATTTTTATCACACATCCGACCGCGCATATATACCAGCGAGTGTTACACAAGAGATTGAATTGCGTAGGTCTACACATTGCGCTGCGCATGATTCAAGAAGCACATAATACCTCTTGCATTGACGTCATATTGTCGGCCATTGCTGCGGCAAAACGCCCATGTGTGATTGTTGACCAGCGTGGTCTACACACTAATGCACCCGTCAAACAGAACTTTGACCTCCCCCCCCCTCAGGCGTTCACCAACATTAACTTTTGCTCGAAATTATAAGGCAAAGATTCACCTTTGATTCACAAATCAGTTGGCACGATAAGGCAAAGATTCACTCTAAATTCACCACGGGTGAAATATTTTTAGGCACATAACACGTTACAATATATTTTGTTCGTCAAAGATTCACTTTTGGTAAAACTTCATTAGTCAAAGATTCACTTTTGGGCATATTTTATAGTGCAAGATTAATACAGGCGATGCTTGAGGGGGGGAGGTACAAGGTTCTGTTTGACGGGTGCATAAGCATATAGCGCTGAGAAATTATTCTTCCTCGGAGGGGCGCTATACCGTATAAATGCGCTATTGTGACATCATGTGCAAGAGGTCTATTGCATTGTCTGACTGAACGTGGATACATGCATATGCGCGCACGCTGCCAACATTCTAAACGCAATTTGTAGACTAACTTGTTATTTTAGAATATTGAGTTGTTCGAGAAGAATTAAAATGATCAACCAAAATATACATAAATTGATTGATTTTGTGTTATTTTGGTTGAAATCATCCTATATTTGCAATGTTTATGAATGGGAATAATGCATAGATTAAGTGGTATATATTGCCGAGATGATAATCGGTCGGACGTCAACACAGACTCCAATGGACCGCGGCCTCCGGCCTTGGTCCATATTATTTACTCTAATTTGATTGGTCCAGTGCCGTCAGCTGACCGTGCATTAACCTACGATATATACATGGCTCAATGAAATACAACCGTACGTCAAAGATTAGAGATATCCATAGAAAACATTATTCTTTGGAGATATCTACTTTTATGATACACGCCCGCGTTTGTAGGCTACGTAGTAATGCACTTGTAAATTGCAACCAGGGCCCTACCCCGGGAGGGCGGGGGAGTTGCTCAATTTTAGCCGGGGACGTTCGCATTATTGTTGCCGCGCTATACAGGGGACGTGACAGCAGTTTATGCCGGGATGTTCGCGATGAATTTAGGGCCGGGATTGTGACCCCGGGACTTTCATCAAAATATTGTGCCGTGAAAATATCGGGGATGTATTCGGGACTTTCACTTTGTGTGCCGGGGAATTTAGCGGGGATGTTCAGCAGAATCGTGCCCCCGCCCTACCGGGACTGTTCACAAGTGTAGCGGGGGAAGAGCACACATGTTGCAATTTTTAAAATAACATCCCCGTTACATAGTGGGGGGACCTGATTGCAATTGACAAGTGCATAAGCTTTAAATTTGACCCTGCGTTGGGCTGAGTCCTAGTATACGTGTACATGTCACAACGCGTACGGTCGGCACAGCGTGAAAACTGCGTCGAAAATTGACCCCCATATTTATACATACACACCCGGTATTTGACCATGTATATATGCATGGACGCATACGGCATACAGGACCATGCGTATTAGCAGGAACCGCCGAACGCTTAGCTGATTCATGACCGGTCTGCGCCGAAATATAGGCCTACTCACCGAGTAAACATTCCGATACAAACGTAAAGCTTGGAAAGACACAGACTAGACTGTACTTTACATACGAAGAGTTTCATCGCAAAACGCGATAAACGCCATTTTGAAAAAATGAGTTAGCACCACCAGTGCATAGCTCTCATTTTAATAAACAACTTACCCCAAAAAATATTTTAAAATAATTAATTCCCCCCCCCAAAAAAAAAAAAAATTGGCATTAATGTTTACATTAAATTACATTAAAAATCTGATACAAAAGACGCGTTTACTCAAAATGGCTAAAATGGATATAGCGTTTTGCGATGAAACTCTTATTTTTATTATTACGTACATCGTGGATATCAAGTTTGACATGTCTGCGTCGAGGACATTTTATTATTTATGGATCACGCGCTTTGCAGGGTACGTCAAAAGAAAAAGATTCTGTCAACTTGGTACATTTTAACGGAAATAAAGTTAAAGGAATGCTATAGGATAGAAATAATGTTCGCTGATATAGAGAAGAAAATTCTCTACAAAGTGGTAAAAAAACTTTTCAAACAGACATTCCATTGTCAAGTTATGAACGTTTGAAGTTAGCAATTACAGAAGTGCTAAAAGTGCTCTTTTGTTAAAACGAAGTATTTCCACGTCTATAATGACGTCACAACAGGACGACAATAAGTGTTATACAACATGTTATATGCTTGTAAATACATTGTCTCGAAAGTCGCCGTCCCCCCTCCGACCGCGCGCCCTTTCGTATTGCAGGAGCCTGTTTTTTTGTACCTATGCGCGGACCATGGGTCGAAGAACAGTCCGACAAAGTTCAAACTTGGCATAAATCATTGATTTATATATTAAATCTATATTAACTTATTATTCAATGCAGTGTTCTTTTGACGGGATCCAGACCCGCAAAAGCTCTGCTTATTCTAGGTATCCCCTCCTTTCTCACAATTATTATTTATTTATATTGTTATTAATTGGAGTCACTTGTATCAAAATTATATTTTATACCACAATGTACCATGATGATTATGTTGAAAGGATGAAATAAACTTGAAACTTGAAATGTTGACATTCATGCCAAGTTTGAACTTTGTCGGAGTTTAACTTTTTGAGATAAAGTATTTACAAGCACATAACAGGTTGTATACAACTTTTTGTGGATCGGGTGTGACGTCATTATAGACGTGGAAATTCTTCGTTTTAACAAAATAGCACTTGTTTAATCGTTAACTTCAAACGTTCATAACAAGTTCAAAATGGAATGTCTGTTTGAAAAGTTCTTTTACCATTTTGTACAGCATTTTCTTCTCTATACCATAGCTAACATTATTTCTATCCTATATAAGTCCTTTAAAATTGTAATAATATTCACATGGGATAACCCCATCGCTGAATGCACTCGGCATACGGCCTCGTGAATCGCTTGGGTTATCCCCCGTAGCGTGCATTATCCGCCCATATACACACGGTAGCCGTTGATTAACCCTTAATTATAACAGACCCATAATGTGACAAAGTCAAGTTATCTTACACATTCTGACATTACAGTTGTATTTCTGGTCTCCACTCCCTAACTGTTATCTTTCTTATGTAAAATCATGTTTTGAATTTATCCCGAATGAAAGACACATTGAAACTTAACCTCGGACCTACCTCAGTGAACGCCTCAGTCGGCATTAGGTGCTTATAAAGTGTATACGCATGGCGGTCTGTCTGTCCATCCATGGTTACAATGGTTGCATGTAGCGTAATCGATATCCCTATATATCGTGGCCCAATGCTATCCTATACTATCTGAATATTAATAATACTGGTGTGTCTAAATGTAAAGAAATGTAAACGTTGTAAGATTTATATAGCGCCTAATATCCAAAGTTGAATCAATGCTCAGTGGCGTGTTACATTTCCCAGTCCAGCAGTCATTGACGAACTGTCGAACCCACAGCTGACTGCACACGGTGACACACATTCATCTCGATAGGTATGCCCAATTCCCACCTGGGTATAGAGAACCAATGGAGATAAAGGGTCTTGCTTAAGGACACCACCGCAATGACCCGCGCGTGGGACTCGAACCAGTAATCCTTGGATCCGAAGTCCATAGTATATACCACTGCGCCACTGAATCTCTTTCAAAGCCTAGTATGGCCCTACTGCAGAAGTACATCAGCTACATTATTTGTTTCAATAAAAAATCCCCGGTATAGGGCCTACATTAATTATTGTAGGTAAATAGGTATAATGTTAACTTTGTTGTGGAATAATGGAATATTATTTTTATAATATAGATATGTTGCAATGTCTTTCCAAGTCGCATCAAATTCCATACTAGCACCAATATTGTCTAGCCTGACTCTAAATAAAGCCTGTAATCTGTTTCCCACCATCATAGGGCCAACTTCTACGGGCAATTTGCCGACTCTTCGTGGACACCGTGATTTACAATCGAGTGGCAGTACCACTCTGACTGGCACGGGAAACCGATTGACACCAGACGTAAACGTGGTCTACTGTAGATACTGCGCCAAGCCATTCCGTGACCTCGCAAAATACAGAATTCACGAAAAGTACCACGAGAAGGAGAAACGATTCCAATGCAGCTTCTGTGAAAAGGCCTTTAATGCACGGGGCGATGCCCTACGTCATGAACGCATCCACACGGGAGAAAAGCCCTTTAAATGTTCAGTTTGTGGAAGGGGATTTTCCCAGTCTAATCACTGCAAACAACATGAATTTATTCACAAACAAGACTAATCGATACATGATGAAAGAATACCATGTTGTTGACGATTGGAACAGTTTGCCAGAGTCGTTGGGTTATTCTGACAGTGTCAATGTTTTTAAGAATGCATTAGATCAGTAGGCCCCTACTTTTCTGATTGTGGGAGGATTTAGGCGGTTCATGGATCTATTGAAGTTCAGGATCAATCTATGAGGATTATGTCCTTGCTGATCCTTATTTAGCCTACTTAACTTATGTAGCTTGTGTTTTTGAATCCATGTTTAGGCCTACTGTATCCCACGAAGCATATGTTTACCTGGAAATACACAGATATTAAGTTGCTTTATATTACTAAAAACTGTATTAACGTGTTTAAAAAGTGTTGGCACACGCCATGGACTGACCACCATATGTGTGGCGCTCCATGGCTGCGCCGGACGCCAGAATATATTACTAGTATGACATTGGCAATACCATGCAGAGAGATTGGGTATACATTTGATCTGAAAGACATGATATAGGTTTCATATACATTGTCGGATTTATTTATTTTTCTCACTAAATACTGGCCTATGCTATTTTCAGTTATCTTCAAAATAATGTAGTAATTTGTACTTAAGTAACGGATTGTATTTGTTGACTCTTATTATGAGTATTTTTTCAGTAGGCTGTTATTGTGTCATTGCCCGTCATAATATTGCCATTATATTTATAATCGTATGCAGCACACATTTTGTTTAACTTAATATTAAAAATATTAATGGGATCATTTGTTTGCCATTTCAATATATACTAACTTTAAAGCAAATTCTAAACAACGCCTATGTCTGTTTCCTACTATAGGACTAACTGTTGCGGGCAGTTATCTTCAAGGCAGTGAAAATCAGCGTGTTGGCCAGACGCCCCTTCCTGTGCACCGTAGTTTGAAATCGAGTGGGACCACTGAAAACGGAAACAGATTTTCACCATTCGAATCCACCGTGTACTGCAGATATTGTGGCAAATCGTTTAGCGATTTCGGGAAATACACTCTTCATGAGAAATATCACGAGAGAGAAAAGCGGTTCAAATGTCAATTTTGTGAAAAGGCTTTTGTATCCCGGGCGAAAACGTTACGTCATGAACGTATCCATACCGGGGAAAAACCCTTCAAATGTTCAATTTGTGGGAAAGGGTTTTCTCAGGCTATCCACTGTAGGCTGCATGAGAAGACTCACAGACCATAGCCCCGTGGGGAACCTCGGTACCACATTCCATGCATGTATGTATGCCCAAAGTTATCATACATATTCACAAACAGTTACAACATTGATAATCTCATCAATTAAATTAAAATTAGTATCTAGATTATTCAAATGAAATTGTGGTCAATGTGGTGAGGTATCCTCATACATTATAACCCCAAATAAAAAGGCAAATATGACAATGAAAGTTTTAAATGTCACGCCATTCCAATATTAATATACCAATCAATGACCTGCAAAACTACCGTCCTCAAAAATTGTGCAGTAAAACACAAAATTTACCACCTCCAGCCTTTGGCAAATTTCCCCCCTAAGCTCGCTCTGGAATTGGATCCGCCAGTGATACCAATCAACAAAATTAAGGTAGCCATGTAAATTAAGGTACGGCCAACAATTAGTAAAGTCCCGAATTACAAATAAATAAATACAAATCATATTACAATATTCTTCGTTGGATCGGATACATGGATATTTTCTATATGTCCAATCATGTGCAACAGGGAGCTTCCGTTGTTGAATGGGAGGATATACCATATCAAATAAGTAGCCCCCAAGCTACATTTGGCACATTTAGAAAAAAACGTAACTTATTTTACGTGGTGGACCGTCGATGATTGCAATTGACCTGCCTTCAATTACAATGTACCGGTAATTAACGTACAAATATCACGCCATTGTACATGCCTCTGAAAAGGTAAACTTCATTTTAATTTTCCCTTCAATCTACCATTTATCTAAGCCTAATTATGTTTTCGTTTTTAGTTTATTTCCACGAGGGTTAGGTAGGGTAGAAAGAAATAGTTATTTTCTTTATCATTTTCAATGTTTTTACGTAATATTTAAATTAATTTAAATAGTATTAATTCCATTAAAACATGTTGATACATATGTATACTTTGTACTAATTGTAGACATACACTTGTATATTATATATAGAAGAGGAATCTTTATGATGTCCTATGTAGAATACACTCATCTGAATGCTATCTTAAGTTATAGGATATACTTAAAACGCACTGTAGGCAATGATCATGTTGTAGTTTTAAATGTGTTTATATTAGTTTAGGTTATTTGGGGAATGCGGATATGGTTATACCAATTAAGTATAAAGTGTTGGACTACATGTTTATTGAATGTTTATTAGCACAACGCATTTTATAAATAATTTTAACTTTCTAAATTTGTATGAAATCATGGTGCATGATTCAGTGGAAGATTCTTTACAAATGACTTAAACATGTATGTATAATCATTCCTAAGATAACGTTACATCTTGTGCTTAAACTGTAACATAATTAACAAGTAGGCCTATATAGCTGAAATTATCAGCATAATGTGTGACTTGGGTATATTTTATTGCATTAAAATGAAAACTCAAAATTAAGGTTGGCCTAACTCATCAATCAATATAGTTTATGATTTGAAATGCATAATTTACCAACATAAAATAAAAAATAAAATAAGTGAAACAATCTCCTTACTGTAACAGTTATGAATCGACTTAACTTGGTCATAGAACTTGTCTGACCGGTTAGCTGAGTGGGTAGAACATTGGAATAGTAATCGTAAGGTTACAGGTTCGATTCTGGGGTGATGATGTCCAAATTCCAGTGCCTCTAACTGGTATATCAAAGTCTTTGGGTGGCTCTATATGACGTTGTTGTAAAAAGAGGGCCAGTGAACTTGATCATTCATTCATTCATTCATTGGTGAACTTAATTGATATTGACTATTGTACTACATACATGTTTATTATATTAAGTAATGTAATAAAATTGTTAAACATTAATGTCAATTATAATTTATGTTTTTACTTAATAGTCAATTTACCAATTCACACATGTACAGCCCATACAATAGCTACTTAGCAAACATCATTCCTTTTACAGACGTGGTAGTAATGTTCGATCTGCTAAAAAACGTGTTGTAATTGAGTCCGGATTCGTAGTTCGGACCGCAAAATTTGTAGAGCTTACCTCAGATCAATAACCGTTTCCAATTGACTTAGCACAGGAACTCAAGTCCGAAACCGTCTCGGAATACACTTCATTCAGTTTATGTTGCTGTTTCAGCATTGGTGTAGTCGATTCCGATCATTCCGGACAATCCGAGTCGTGAGTCATTCTAATCTGACTATTTTCTGATTACAATGGCTCACGACTCGGTTCGCCCGCACTCGACTTTACAACACTGCTGCAACAGCTAAATAAACTGAATTAAGTGTATTCAGAGGAACTATGGTTTCCCTTTCCGTTCCAACTATATAAGTAATAACTTCTATCCAAGTGAATTCATTATAATGAACTCATTATGATGATATCCACATAAAATGTGTGAAAAACATGAGTACAACATGGAACAGTCATGTTCAAATGCAGCGTGTCCATTCAGGAGGATAAACCTTTAACATTCATGAAGGAGAAAAGGACAAACCTTTAATATTCCCAATATATGGGAAGCCCTTTGCTGCAGTTCCGACTTTTGTAAGAAACTCCAGAATATACACTAAGTAATTATACTATTAAGTCCTAATATAAAGAACTGGATTGCGAAAGACCTTATACGAGCTCAAAAGAGAAATGTGTTGAAAAGGTGAAAATGTATAGGAAACTGACATATCAAATACATCATCATACATCATATTTGATCGCTGATTGCTATAGGATAAATTGTTTCATAAGACACGAAATATGTCAAGTAAAAGATAATTTAAAGCACTATCCGAAATCCGCATCTACCTCAATTTTCAGAATAGCGGATGTAAGACCTTTCGCGGCCCCACCGACCGCCGTCCTTTAGTATTGCAGGAGCCTCTTTTTTGTACCTATGCGCTTCGCGCCCATGCGTCGAAGAACGACTCCCGATACACACCCGCGCGGCCCCACCGACCGCCGTCCTTTAGTATTGCAGGAGCCTCTTTTTTGTACCTATGCGCTTCGCGCCCATTAAGAAATCAGTTCTTCATATATATCACCGTGAATGTGTTTATACGTACCTGTGCCTTGAAGAATGAAGATACGTTAGCATATAACATAATATTTTTTCTTAGGAAATAATTATTAAGTCAACTATTACACATGTCGTAGACGGAAATGGTGACTAATAGGATATTATATCCCGTATGAGTGACATTACTGATACCAAGACTCCCACTAACACTGACCTTGTGAAGGATTGCCTGTCTGATTTGGTCCCATGCCATTACTAATATAGTCAACAGTTCACTGGATTCTGGAATTGTTCCTTCAAGTTTTAAACTTGCTCATGTCACTCCAATTCTGAAAAAGAAAAGTCTTGATAGCATTTGTCTAAAAAGTTATCGTCCAAAATTATTGAAAGCATTATTTTATCCAGGCTTATGAATTATCCAAGTCATCAGAACCTTCTTGAGATATATCAATCGGCATACAAACCTGGTCACAGTATTGAGACTGCCTTAAACTTAGTAGGCCTACATAGTGAGATTGTTACTCATATATTGATAATGGGAAGTGCGTCCTACTTGTACTTCTGGACTTATCTTCAGCACTTGACACGATTAACCATGATATTCTACTAAATCTACTCCGACGTAAGTTCAAGATCGATGGGTACAACTGCTCATTGTTGGTTTCAATCTTATATCAGTGGTCGCTATCAGCGTATTCAAATTGATAATACACTGTCGACCTCCAAACCCTTGATTACTGGTGTTCCTCGGGGTTCTGTGTTTGTGCCTGTTTTATTAAGTTTATACTGGATCTAAATATGTACTGTGCAACCGCCCTAGACAGGTAGAAAGGGCTCTCCCGAACAGGTCTGGCCTCAGTGATATTATACGACGAAATCACATTCAGTTTCATCACTATATGCTGATGTCACTATGCTGATGACACGCAGTTGCATCTTGCTTTTAACAAGGGTAATATACATATGGCTTATAAGAAAATGGAAAATTATATTGCTGATGTACGTATCTGGCTAACCACTATGTAATTACAGTTAAATTGCAATTCATTGTTCTCCATTCAAAATGTTAAAGGGGAAGTCAAGGGAAACAATAATGTTAGCTTATGTTATAGAGGAGAAAATTATCTACAAAGTGGTAAAAACAACTTTTTAAACGGACATTCCGTTGGAAAGTTATGAACGTTTGAAGTTTAACGATTACACAAGTGCAAAAGGCGCTCTTTTGTTAAAACGAAATACTTCACGTCTATAGTGACGTAGGTGTCGACCGACTAGAATTCAATACAACTTGGTATGTCCATTATCTACAAAAGTTAAAGTCCGATAAAGTTCAAACTTGGTATGAAGGTTGACCTCAGTTAGTACAATATTTGTGTTGTTTTTGGTGGAGGTCAAAGGTCAATGGAGGTCAAACTCTATAATGATGATAAATACGTTATATCAAAAAGTTAACATTGGATAAGTATCAACTTTATCCAATGTTAACTTTTTGATATACCGTATTATTCATCATTTTAGCGTTTGACCTCCATTGACCTCAAATGACCTTTGACCGACACCAAAAACAACACAAATATTGTACTAACTGAGGTCAACCTTCGTACCAAGTTTGAACTTTATCGGACTTTAACTTTTGTAGATAATGCACATACCAAGTTGTATTGAATTATAGTCGGTCAACACCTACGTCACTATAGACGTGAAATATTTCGTTCGTTTTAACAAAAGAGCGCTTTTTCCACTTGTGTAATCGTTAAACTTCAAACGTTCATAACTTTGCAACGGAATGTCCGTTTAAAAAGTTGTTTTTACCACTTTGTAGAAACTTTTCTTCTCTATAACATAAGCTAACATTATTGTTTCCCCTGAATTCCCATTTAATGTCTCTGCTGTTGCAATTGGTTCAGATTCGTCATATCTTCGACTTCTGTTCGAAATTTCGGTGAACTGTTTGATGTACATATGACACTTGATAAGCATGTTGATAACCTCTGCAGATTAGCAAATTGGCAGTTAAGAAATATCGGCATGAGAAACGTTCTAGATCTAGTTACTTCTAGACTTGATTTCCTTAATTCCCTTTTGTTCCAGACTACCTGAACGCTGTATTAAAAAACTTCAGAGAATACAACATACTGCGGCACGAATTTTACGGAAGGAAAAGAGGAGCTGTGCTATAACCCCAATTTTAAATGATCTGCATTGGGTTACCTATTTCTAGTAGAATTAAATTCAAAATACTACTATTACGAGGGTTAGCATTGTGATTGGCTAGTACTACTATTCATAGCTAGACATTTACATTACTGGTGTGTCTGTCTACTCCTGTCCCGCATCCTACTCCGCATCCAACTGTCCCAATACGTGAGTGTAGAGCGCTCTTACAACTGTACAAGAAGATCTAGACTGTCAATATTTTTTGAGATCTTTCATGGGGATTCATAGTAATTGCATATATATTACCGTGTGTGTATATATTTTTCCAGTTTTTCACTCATTTACTTTATTTTGCATAGTTAAGACATTGGTGAATCGGCTTATGCTTATACGTGTAGTGAATTCACGTAACATTACACCATGATACTAGTCTCTGATTTCTTGACTAAAAAAAGCCTATCTATTTCCTACTATAGGGCCACCAACTGCTGTGGGTAAATTCATCCGCGTTGAAAGTCCGCACAATACACCGAAGTCTCTTCAAGGTTTCCGTTCCGGCGTGCACACTGACACGGCAACCCGATTACCACCAGAACACGGTGTCATTTACTGCAGATACTGTGGCAAATCCTTTACCGATCTGGTAAAATACGCAGCGCATGAAAAGTACCACGACAGTGAGAAGCGATTCCAATGCAGATTTTGCGAGAAAACCTTTAGAACCCGGACGCATATTCTAGACCACGAGCGTGTCCACACGGGGGAAAGACCCTTTATATGCTCCATGTGTGGAAAGGCGTTTGCCAGGTCCAGTCACTGCACTAGGCATATGAAATCAGTTCACAAACAGTAGACTTTAAAGACACACAAGTCCGCTCATTGTACGTGACATTATATGGCATATATTAAAAAGCGGTAATGAAACATAGTCTAGGTCCACTTATTGCACTTGTTATCTATGTGATCCTGTGTCATTCCGTTTAACGGGTGTCTCTATAACTATATAGATCATGATTTTGTTTGCGGGTCTAGAATTTATAGTTAACACTAAAGTATCATGGAAACTCAATCATATAAAACCTTATGATATTTTTGCATGTGGATATATATAAAGCGACAGAACTAATTCACAAGTGTGACTAGCCATGTTGTGGTTTCGTACTAAAGCACACTATTTATTTTATACATTTCTAAATTGTTCTCATGTAGCCTACGTGCGTTATAATGTAAATATATTGTTGTTGCAACACTAATTATAATTAATAATAATATGCACGTGTGATTACTTGTCCGCCTGTGTTTGCGTACTGATCATACATACATTAATAATTTGGAGGTTATTAATTAATTGTCACAAGACATGTCAAATACTCAATATTCAACTTTGGAGAAGAATCTGCAGAATTGCAAGTTCACAAATGTGAAACAACTTGATCTACCACTCATACAGTCGGAACAATAATGACAAACATTTACTTAGTGTTCAGCGTCAATAATTAAAATACTATATCATACATCTATGCATTCACATGACAGCTAGAAAATCATGTCAAGGCAATTAAACATTTATCCACAACCATGATAAATATAATGTCAATTGTTCTTAATTGGAAATTTAATAATGTGGAATAACTAAGATTACGTAGGCCTATTTAGGGGCAATTTGGGTTAAGCATAATTAGCACAGTAATACAGTACTAGTATGCCAATACAATAATATTACTATGGGGTATAAGTCATGTCACTTGCAAGTGTGGGGGTACTTAATTAATACAAAATGTGCACGTTGTATCAAAACCGGACAGTTCCATGAAGTGGTCTACCAGCTCGATGGTGAAGTCGATGATGTGGTCGCTCACGAAGTCGCGGTCGAAGTCGATGGTGCAGTCGATGTTGTAGTTGATGGTGAAGTCGACGAAACCCTCTGGATCTCGAAATTTGCACGGGGGTTGAAAAGTACTTGGTTGCGACGTCGGGAACGAGGAATTGAAATCGACACGATACGTGTACACTATAAAGGTTCGTGTGCACAAAACAGTATATGCACTCGTTCGGCACTCATGCAAACATCCCACCGATACCGCTAAAGTTGCTATGCGTTCAGTGTGGTACATATACATACCTATGCGGCGTATTTCCAGCTCTGTGATTGACTTTTGAGTTTAGTTTATATAGTTACTCCCATAATCAGGCGATTGGACGGTTTCCAACTTAAGTCCAACCCACTTTATTACCCAGACTGTAAAAATAATCCTGCACCCCTTTGAACCATGAGTCAGGCCGAGTCATTCTCCCTCCTATGATGTCATCCAATCATTCCAGTTATGAAACTAATTATAATCCGCACTGATACAACATAATTCTACTTTTAGATTCTTAAAACTATAGGACACATTAAACTATTTTATTTCCATTCCAGACAAGTTGTATGCGCTGTATGATACATGAAATAAGTTTGCTGTCTTTTCAAGCTCAGAGTATCATTAGTAACACCCATATATTTTCCCCATGTAATTGAATATTATATACTTTAGCATAGCCATATCTCTGGCTATATAATCAAATACTATCTATTATCAAACCTCTAAAATGTATGAGCTGCCACAAGCAACTGTATGGTTGGAACTTTACAAAGGCCAGCCTGTTTGTTAGTAATTTCCAACACCAGGAAGTATAATATATAGGTCATTATTTTGTCTATGATCATATTGAAATTGATTGCTACATTGATCCATGGCTACTTTCCTACAATCGAGTTCACAAGTTCATCTATTTCATTTTATTTATTTGTTTCTTCACAATAACAGAACATTTACAGTGTAACATAAATTGGAATAACCAAATTAAACAATGAAGTACGTAATATATATTATATGCACTGTACAGTGTACATGTAATCAGATTAACAGATTCAGCCTAGTTACACACTCGATAAATCAGTTACCAAATGGTAGTTAAGACACAACTCCACTCACTGTATACGTGACATGAAATCAGTTCACAAACATTAATGAAATATAATACAGGTCAGGCCAGGTCCACTTAAGCATACAACCATATACCGTGCCCGTTGTACAACCAGAAGGTTGCGTGTTAGATTCCGGGGTGATGGCATATACAGTGTCCCTAACTGGTATTGTAACAAAGGCCGCATTGGTATGGTGGTTCTAGAATGCATTGATTGTTAAATGCGTTCGGAAAGCAGCAACATCAGCCAAGAAGAGACTCATTCTATATTACATTTCATTAACATTGAAGTTTGCAGTGCAATATATGGTGTACATGCCATATAATCTACAAACCAGTTTCTTACCGTTTATTACCGACGTTGAGGTAAGTAGGTCAAGATGACTTGTACCTTCTGAACTTCGGACAATTGAAGACACACTTCACCACTATAACCAAGTAGATAACTTTCAAAAACAGTTTGAGCTAACTTCGAAGGATGATCCTTCCAATATGAATCGAGTAGTAGGCTTAAAAGACTTTACCGAATTAGCATTAAAGCACCCAGTCCTCACAAGTCACATCTCGTTAGGTCTTGTTAGGTATTTTAACAATCCTCAAGACCTTCGTACAGCACCTATTCAAGAGTTTCACGGATTTGTGAACTTTAATCCTGCACCTAACCTATTTAATAGTATAGTATCCTAACACGATGTGCGGACTATGGATAAAGCGTTCCATGAATTGATGGCGCGAAAAGTAGACGTTGAAATATGTCTAGTTGTTCTGCCCCCTTTCTTACTAAGCTTCCATTTGTGACTTCTAGTATACTGTAGTATGAGAGATAAGGATTCGTTCGAAGAACACTTGAGGATCTATGTCCTCCAATCCCTGCAAAATCTTAAAAATGTGGATCAAGTCACCACGAATACTTCGATGCTGTACAGAAGGAATTCTAACCAGCACTAAACGCTCATTATAAGAGAGTTCATAAAGTCCAGTGACTAATTTAGTAGCTCTGCTCTGCACCCTTTCGAGTTCTCTTCATGTCATTCATGTGAAGTTGGCCTACTTTTAATGCCAGAAACGAACAGCAACATTTAGCCAACCAACGACCTGGACCAATTGAAGTTTCGTGCTGGGAGAACTGTGAGATCCACTGATAATAATACTGTAATCTTAATAGCTGTAACCATGAACCATGAGGAGTTGAACGCACGTAAAGAGTTGACGTCGGAAATATAGTAGGCCTAACCGTCAAGGATTGACACCACGGGCGTCCGTTATTGCCTTCCTGCTGATCGCTGTGGTGTTTGTTTTGTGGTCCTCTTACAAGCTATAATCCCCTCTGCACAGTTGAATTGATGCAGGCTGTTGTTTTTGATAACTCCCTGGTTTGAGCCTGCCACAGTAAGTGTGTGTGCAGGCATACTTTAATATGCATGGTCACTGGCACCAGCACGTATACGTAATCAGGCTTATCAGTAGTATGTGATCATTGACAGATAACAGTGGCAAAGGAGACAAGAAGTCCGCACAGAAGTATCCGATTTTGTGCACTTATCCGATTTCGAGCAGTCGGACTTTTATGTGGGATGAACTAGGCATGACTGATTAGCATATTCCCAAGTGTCCCGTAATATAGTTTAATCAATTATAGTATACTGGAGGTATGGCGCTCCGATCACCACCTGATTCCGATCACCATGTATATTTTGAAACTGAATAGTAAAGATGGTACATAAATTCAAACGTCAGACCTTTCTACACAATCTGTTCTACACAACCGTCGAAAAAATCTACATTTATGATTAAATATTTTCATTTATGGACTAAATTCGTAAAATCCAGTTTAAAACCTTGTTTCCAAAAACGGATCGATAGTACTGATGTTTATGAAGGTAAATTTACTCTTTATTTTCAAAATTATTAAATCAGCACATATTTTGATTGCAAAGAGTCTAATAAAAATGATGCACTACGGGAAATGTTCATACGATATTCGAAAAGGATAAAAACGGCAAAATAGTCCACACTTGATCGGATTGAGGTACACTTTGAACTTTTTATGATTTTCGGATTTTTGCAAGTGACTTCATCCGAATTTTGATTATTTACAACTTATACAGATTGAAAGAGGAAGATATAAAGAGTATTTCTTAATAAAAATAACATCTTATTAATTATCGGTTTATGTTAAAGTGATCGGCGACTGGTACATCCCACGGACTGTCCTTAATCAATTATAGTATATATCCCACGGACTGACCTCTATTTTTATAGGTCGACGTCACGGAATGGCCCCATTGTTGAACACACCATTTGACCACATGGAAAACACATCTTGTGAAGTAATCACCTATCAAGAACAGCAACAGATACATCTGGTCATGCATGATGCTACTGTCTCGTGAATAGGAATTTAAGTTCACAGGACTTTCAGATTGATAGATATTAGCGTTAGGTTGAGATATATTACCGTCATGTATTATGTTATGAGTCATGTTAGTCGTGTTAGTCTTCATTATAACTAAAATAAGTATATACCTACTTCATTTATAGTTAGTTGTTCGTTCAGTTTTCATATTTCTATAAACATTGATGAACCAATTTTGTTTCCATTCACATAAACCAAGACCAAATTGATTGACCAAAATGTCTATCTGTTTCCTACCGTAGGGCCAACTGCAGCAGAACAATTTATCCGCATTGAAAGTCCGCCTAAGACACGGACGACTCTTCCTGGGCACCGTAGTATCCTACCTAGCGGAACCACTGGTAATGGAAACAGAGTTACTCCGGACACGGCACCCGTCCTCTACTGTAAATACTGCGGGAAAATATTTAGGGATTTGTCAAAGCACAGGGGTCACGAAAAGTACCACGAGAGGGAGAGACGTTTTAAATGTCAGTTCTGCGCCCGGGGATTTACATCCCGGCTCAACGCACAGTATCATGAACGCGTCCATACAGGGGAAAAACCCTTTGCATGTGCCATTTGTGGCAAGGCATTTTCCAGGTCCGGTCGCATGCAGGATCACATGTTGTATGTCCACAAATAGTAACAGAGCCTACAACCCAATGTATGTATACAGTGCAAACATAATACAATAAAATACACTCTTTAGTATGCAAGCACTGTGGGATGTGCCTAAAACATATTATTATGTTTCCATTGGCTGATTGGTGGACTTTCCAATCCGAACAAACTGGATAGAGACCTCTCTGCTTGTTTTTCTTCTACCGTGTCACATGTTCGCCAGGTCCCCGGAAGTGCCATTTGGTCTTTTAATACTACATTTTCCAATATGTAGTTAACAGTCATATTATAGACGTTAAGCCAATGTTTATAATTTATATGTTAGTGACTATCATTTCTAGTTTGTTGTTGATACCGAGTCACATAATGTTAGATCCAAATCAATTGATTTAATGCCTTGATGTAGTACTAGTAGTAGTTGATCTATCCAATTCTGCTTCTGCGTCACCTCAAAGTGGTGGTTATCATACACAGGTCGCAATGAGAACGTGCTGACTAAGATTTGAAGTGGACGCTATCAACGATAAGAGTAAGATCCGTGATCCTAGTCCTCTTTTAAATAAGTCAATATCGGCAGCCGACCGAATGTCATTTGACAACAAGTTCCACTCTCTTCAGCTCTTATAGTTCTTGGGTATAGAGGGAATATTGGTAGCAGAGGTGATTACATTTGGGCATGACGATGATATGTGATCACTGATCCGGTGTGTTGTCTGGGACCATGACCACTTTAAGACTTAGCTACAGATTCGAAGGTGTGATCTTCTTTGTAGATTGAAATTAGTCGAAGTTGAGTTCTGCGGAGATCCAATGGATCCATCCCATTGTAAAGATGTTAACATGTCGGATGCATTGGCTTTCAGCTTGTAGTTTTTGCAAACGAATCGAGCTGCAGTGCACGTCACTGAACTTTTTCTAGTTTAGTTTTGCTGTTTGTCCTGTACGGGTCCCAGATATAGCTCCAGTGTACACTGTAAAAAATGTGAGGAAAACATTAACCCATTTCTGGGGAAACGTTACCTACCTCACAGTGTAAATACAGTATTTCCTTCAGAAGAGGGTTTCCTCTTTTGGGGAAACTATTGCATTGACTTTAGTTACAAGAGGAAACCTTTCCTTACTATGTAGACCAATGAGAACACAACATATTCCTAACGCGAACCAATGAGAAGGGACATCATCAAAGCAATATCGTACCTCCTAGTCGACGCCATCTTTCTTTCTGAAAAGTTGCCTGAAAGCCCATCGTGATATATTTTAAGGTAAACTGTTTCATTCTTTTTGTGAACAACAAGTGACAAATCTTGAATGCCAACTTACCAAAGTATTTGTATCACTTGCCTATGCCCTATTTGTTTCATTATAAACACTTTACACGATTTAGGTCGCATATTTTTCTATGAAAATCTTCACGAAAACAAAAACAGTTAGGTTAGGCCTAGGCTAGCCTAAATAACAGTTAGGTTAGGCCTAGCCTAACGTTAATACTAGTAGTATAGTACCTACATGAGTTGTCGATCGGTATGTGAAGTCGATCAGTTCATTTGAAATGTACGTTAGTAATCGCGCCTAAGCTATAGCCTACGTGATCGACATATCATACAACCATTATAATAATAATAATATACTAGGCCTAGCCTAGGCTCTCTGCTAAACTATGTTGTTTCATAATAATAATATTAATGTTAATAGGCTAGGCATTGCTTTAAATTTAATAACAAGGCTAGGCCTATATGTATGTGCCGAACTAGCCTAAAGCCACAGCATGTTCGCTTAAGTAAGTTAATATGTGGCACAGCCTGTTTCGCTGTTCGACCCACTGCCACAGCTGTTCCACCCACAACTTGTTTGACCCACAACTGGCACAAGCACAACTTGTTCGCCGATACTATACAGTAGGTCTCCACCACTTAACCCTGAACCTGTTCTGCTCTCCCACTTAAGTCTTAACCAGTTTGCCTCCCCATTCTCCCACATGAGCATGATGGTTACCGGTCGTTTCGCCCCACGACCTGTTCGCCCCTTATCAGTTCGCCCCTTACCAGTTCGCCCCATGCCAGTTTTTCCCAAAGTGCCGGTCGTTTCGCTCCCATGTACCTCCCTGTTCGCCCCATGAATTCGGTCGTTTCTCCCCCATGTACCTCCCCGTTCGCCCCATGAATTCGGTCGTTTCGCCCCCATGTACCTCTCAGTTCGCCCCATAAATTCGGTCGTTTTGCCACATGAATTGTGGTCGTTTCGCCCCATGTTCGGTCGTTTCGCCCCATGATCGGTCGTTTCGCCCCGTGTTTCATTTGATTTAAAATTTTCATTTTTTCTTCTGGTAAACAAACCCACCACGTCTGGTTGTACACAACATTTACAGACTGAAAGAGGAAGATTTAAAGATTTAAATTATTGGTAAACATGTACATATCTACCTTTTTATTTTATTTAAAATTTTGAAAACTGTCCTTACGTGATCGCAATCTGGTACCACCATGCTACTACTGCCACTGGTACAGTGGTATGCCCAGTATAGCCTAGGCCACCGCCATTTCAAAAAGTATGCATAAAAATAGCTAGGCTAACAAGTCAATGGCTATCCTATAAAAATCACAGAAATTCTCTGATACTTGGAAAAGTTGAAATACGGGGCGAAATGATCGATCATGGGGCGAAACAACCAAAATTCATAAGGTAAAATGACAAGATTCGTGGGAGAACTGAGAGGTACAGTACGTGGGAGTAAGACGACCGAATTCATGGTGCGAACTGGGAGGTGCATGGGGAAAAACGACCAGTATAGTGGATACATGTACCAGATTCCGATCAGGCCCAGATTCCGATCACTGCATATATTTTGAAAAATAATAAAGATTTTTTCCAATATTGAAAGACATACTATTCAACAACTCTTGTATTACATGATGATTGCTGAAAATCTACTTTTCTCAGGAAATATTTTCATTTATTGAGGAATTTTGTCAAACCTTCATTTTATCAGATCCTTATTTTAAAATATGGATCGATACACTAACTTTTATAAAAAAATCCACCTTATTTTCTTTTTGAAATTATTAAACTTGCACAAACTTCCGCAAGTAAACAGTGTTCTTAAATG
>JAODAI010144305.1:0-11060 GCA_027575025.1 Scotoplanes globosa | reverse complement strand
CTGGATTATAGTCGTAATGACCTTGTGGCATTGACACAGAATGCAGAAGTTCATCACCGATTGCTGGATTAAGTTTCCTGGCCCTTTTCAACGCAGAGGTTATATGAGCCACCCAAAGCCTTTGAAATACCAGTTAGAGCCACTGGAATATAATCATCATCTAACCTCTGACCTCGCGATAACAAGTCAAACGCTCTGTCGATCCATAGCCAGACCACGGCGGTGACAGGCACGGGTCAAAGATCATATAGAATGTGACGGTCAGGTGCGGTCAAGGGTCACATTGACCGTTCGTCAAACTCTGTACAACAAGCGGGTTCCGTCAACTACACTGTCATACAATTTCTCATCTTTACTGAAGAAATTGGATCACGTCTTCAGAATTTTACAGATAAACAAACATGCTCATACAGTAATTAATAATGGAGTAATTATAAGACAATACACCGCGCGCCCCAACTCCACGTCTCGAGCTCAAAATGTAATAAAACAAGCAAAGGGACATGTACAGACCGACATTGTGATACATTTTACTATCAAAAGGTTTATTTGTCCAATCGTCCGATGACATAGTCAATATAGAAATAATAATAATATTATATTAATAGTAGTAATGATCATAATTGTTATTTGTAAAGATTCACAAAGTAAAAATGGAGAGATACAGCACAAATTGTACGGCCCCCCCCCGGGTCGCCTTCTTGGCACTGCGGAGGTAAAAATATCCACGGGTCTTATGTCAACGCTTAATATATATAGACCCATGCCATTTGTACTTTATAAAGTAGGTAATGTCTAAAAAATTGTTGGGAAAATGGAACATACAAAAATACTGCATTGTGACCCTGTACAAAAATAAATAAACACTTAAGGTGGTGTCACACTAGTGTAGCGCCCTCAATTAGTAGACAATAAAAGTGTGTCCGAAGATAAGCCGATCACTTTCTCCCGTATAACTCCTAATAAGGCACTTTTTTCACGTTAATTAATTTGTGTGAAACGAGGCTTCATATTTATACTATTTGGTTACATTATATATAATTTTGTAGAATATCTGAAAATGAGCCATTTTGTCACACCTTTTGGTTAAGTACATGCCGAACCTCCCCGATTGGGAGAGCATAAATTTCAAGGAGTTCTTTTTAATAACTGCCGAGTAGATTTATACTACCTATGTACGAGTACACACCATCACCTAGATTTAACATGGTCGATATCAAGTTTAAAACGGATGGTATGACCCAGATGACCAAAGTTTTGCATAAACACTGGCCCCAGCACATAGAGGATTAAATTGGTTGATGCATTATTGCTTGGGAATATTATTTTATCACATATTTCACCATAACCAATTTAGATAACAATATAGAACTGTGTGATATAACCCCTCCCCCCGCACCCACACACCCACTGAACCCCACGGACACAAACGTACACACTAATGCAACTTGGTTCATTATAGCAAAGGACCTCATTGTTACACCCCCCCCACACACATACTCCACCCCACTGACACACACTAATGCAACTTGTTTCTTTATATAGCAAAGGACCTCCTTATTTGTTGTGGGCATTCCCTTTGTATTAGTATTCTACAGGAGTAGAAATGCCTTTGTTCTTTCCCTTCTGACATTCTACAAGACAAGAGCACCGGTACCAAGAACTATAACTAGCCACCCCTAAACTTACAGCTACGCCTAAATACGGACCCGACCAAACACATTAGCAATGCTCGGTCAAGTACCTCTATATCGTCTAGCCTCTAACATATACATCTATAATTATACAACAGCACAGCAGTCGGAAAATAAAAAAGATACTAGGAATAAATTTTGTTAAACCCTGTTCATAGTTTCAGCACAACTCGCAGACATCCACTTTCCGTGACTTTCTGTGCCACTGCTATCGGCACTAGACTCCTCCGAAGATCACATAACAGCCTCAAGACAATACAATCGCACACGCACACCACAAAATTAGCCAAAACACCACGACCGTGAATTATCCTGTACGCCATTCTAGCCGCGCTCTCTCTTAATTGACACCGAGGTATGAAGCCGCGGGGGAGCGTGGGTCGGTCACTCGATTCGAACCCCTCAAGAATGCAACCCGTCACAGATCTATTATTAAACCAGACCAGAACCAGAGGGAGAGAGAAATCAACCGGAGGAACATAGACAAATGCAGAGCAGACGACCTTGAAATCGAGTTTGACAGTGGCGCGACGCCAATAATGTGAAATTATAGAGGACAAAATTATTGTGGATTGTTTGTCGAGGATAATACACCCCCCCCACCCCGTAGTAAGTCTGGACAAATGACATAGAGCCATCAACATGATTAGACAAGGCTACGGGTACAGTGTGTGTCGCACACAGAATTAGAAGGATCGTGTCGAAAGGCGTATTTCAAGAATCAAGTCCAGCATAAATTCTCCGCAACTATCGAAATACATTGGTCCGTCCATTAGGATCATCCATTGTTAATGCCGGTCTCAGCAACATGGGTCATGTATACCCTGGAAATAGTATTCACGCAGCGGGGTATATCATCACCGAGACCACAGTCCAGTGACAGAGGTTTACCGATATCGCCATGGTTTGTTGCACATTTACACCATCGTAACTTTGGAAACACACGCACGTTTCTCAGATATGAATGACCCACCATTTTGCAAGAGAGATAATTTGTCCGTCAATGTCTTGCCCAAACTATATAAAACAGATTACGTATCGTTTCACAAAGATATCCAACGGTAGATTCATAATATAATAAAATCTCAATGTAAAGAAACATTCGGATATCGTTGTAGTTGCAGGTCACATATTCGCAGAGCTACTTTCAAATTGATAGGGAATCTAGTGAGAGGGCACAATCGCAATTAACATTCTTTTAAACCATCAAGGTAAACCATCAAGGTAATCTTCACAGCATCCTGGATCCGTGCCCCACTTATAACGGTTAACATCTTAACCAATACTCCGTATATCTGGCCATTTCAAAATGGCTGGGGGTCTATAGTGAGATGGCAGGCACATCAGATGTCAACATGCTTTTGTTGCTTCTCAACAGTCGAGCTAAACAGCCGTCCCTCTTCCACACGTCGTGGAAACCGATTGCTCCTAATTGACGTATAATTGGCAATGGTGGGAGCGGGGGAGCCGGGGAGCCACGGGGACAGTTTGATAATAATTAGTTTTGCTCATTCTAGCCTGGGTTATTGCTCCGTGGGCTACAGCAACGATACAATGCACAGGTTAAGTTAGTTAACGTACATGATATGATGAGAGACCGGAATAGTCACTAGTTTAACATTTAGGACCAAGTTTTGTTCAATATGTTGAGATGTTTCTGTATTTGGTGCCATTTTTAAAACCCAAAGATTGTACGTAGGAATATTACTGGGAGACTCTATTAAACCAATTTGATGAATAGGGATCGATTGGTGTATTTCTTGATTGGTCGACAAAGCGCGTTCAACGCCAAATTTGTAACAAAATATATCAACCCCTTAACTGCCGCGCGCGCAAGACCGAATTGGGTGGAGGGAGATTGCTGGAGAGCACATTGAATAGACGAGTTCTCCAACCTACTACTACTTGCCATATACTTATCAATAATAATTGTGAATCAAGATGGCTGATCGTGCTCCAATTGTCGTACTCTGAATGTCAAACCGAGAATGCAACATGTGACATTTTTAGGTATTTGTATGTATATGTGGAATACTGGATAGTTGACCATGCTTCAATCCACCGTGACAAACGTCAAGTGAAAAGGAACAAAGTTCACCCATTTTCAATCCCCAGTATATAACCTAACGACAGCATTTCACAACTAATTGTTGCACAGCCAAACCCCCTCCCCATTTTTAAAATCCCCAGTATATAACCCAACAGTAGAATTTCATTTTCGGACTTTCACAACTGATTGTTGCCCAGCCAACTCCCCCTCCCCCCCCATTTTAAAATCCCCAGTATATAACCCAACAGCAGAATTTCATTTTCCGACTTTCACAACTAATTGTTACACTGCCAGGAATTTTGATTTATATTGTCATATATATATATGCCGGGTTCAAAGAAATGCACTAATAAAGGCCCATTTCAGAGCGTGTCGGGATAGCCACCAGTTTTTAGCACTAATTCAGGCCCACGTCGGGATAGCTAATCTCTCTGTCGGGAAAGCTAGCCCACCGTCAGGGAAATCCTGTTACAACCCCCGAGCACTTCATGACCGATCCAATCAACAACGAGACTTTAGCCCAATAGCTGCCGCAGTTCGCAACACACAGCTAAAATTTTGGCTCCAAACGAACATACCAAAGTTGTTTTAGAGTTAAGATACATCCATTCACACTGCAAACAATCCCATAATTAAGTATGGCTAGCCGAAGGTCTTGCTCAAACTCCCTAATTAACCAGCCCCTATAGCTTCAACTAGGATCCCATACAGAACTCTCATCAATAGCAGAATAATTGTGACCACATAATTATAATAATTAGTTTTGCAGACCGTCGTTAGCTCACCGTAGCCGGGCACAACAACATAATTAGCCGTTACAATAAGGGCTTTATACGCTTTATACATTATTTATATAGACACCACGTATTATATTGATAAGCCTAATTATAGTTAGATTTTACACAACAGGACGACTCAATTATAACCCGCTTTCAATACCGTCTGACAATGTCTGATTAACTACGACACGCCTCAACGACGGCAAAATTTACCGTGACCTTTCCAAATACAATATAAATCAATCTGTTTGGACCTGACGAAATATGGAATTTAAATTGTTTCTGCCTCTGGGGGAAGTGCAATGTATTAATAGGCTGTATATTTTTAAGTCTTAAATGTCACGTAGGCCTATGTAGGATATTTGTGGTAATTTACATGGGCAGCATTTCACAGACGTCCGTGTACAATTGAAACCCTGGCAGATTATTTTCAAATTGGGCTCGTTGGATTATTGAACAGACACCGTATTTGTAGTAGTCTACGTGAGCGGAATTTCACCAATGACGTGCGTATAATAGCAACCCCCGCAGTTTATCATCAAATGTGGGGCTCATTGGATAATTGAACAGACACCATGTCGCTACCGAAAAGACAGTGGAGCCCTACCATCCCACTCTTTATTAGAATGGATCATTCCAAAACACACGCATCTATTTACAATGTCCACAAATCAAGGAGCGTTAACCGAAATCAATTTTGAGAATAAATTTAAAAGTACAATAGGAGAAACACACTGGACACATCTTAGGGACTACCAATTATAGTACAAAAAGTCTCCCCAATATCATTATGCCGAACACAATGATAGATCAGCCTCAATAACTAAAAAATATGCGCACAAAAGCAAGCCTCCACTTCGCCCACCAATCCTCTCCCAGAGTTAGAATATGCATAGAAGTTAAAGATGCAAGTATTCAAGTAATAATAATCCGCTGGAATAAACGTACCAACCCCCTACATTTCTATCATTCCCCATTTCAACGTAATACCACCTACCTATATTACAACCCAGTACCAAGAACCCTCCCATATCCTCTTTCTTGTATCATAGTCCATATTGAAAAGAATACTCGGAATTCATTACAACTTGAAAACACTTTGATTCCCCAAAAACATTACCTTACTCATAGGATAATATAGCATAAATATTCTCTGTATGGCATAATTTCATTAGTATTTTATCCTGGGAATTTGGAGGGGCCAATTACAAGTTTCTCATAATTATGCTGGTCAACAAAATTTACTTTTTAATATTTTTTGTTTTTCTGGTAGCATATTAACACCACTAAATTTTCGCCCATTACACCACTATCACTAAATCTACCGAATGCCACATTAACGCCAAAACAAATTTGGCTACAAGATGCTGTCCCACCCCAAAATATGACAAAGACTATAAAATATAAATGTAGAAATGATACCACGTACATAGAAATAATATCACACAACGATTAACTCAAACAGGACACAAAATAGTAAATATATAATATATAAGGCAGTGGTGGTGATTGGTTGGTTGGTGTACGTACCCCACACGTACAGCCAACGGGAAGCACCGTATGAAGGAATTTGCTACAAATTTAAAAACGGCCCGCTGTAGCTAGTCCCTTCAATTTGCATAGATAAGAAAAAATACAGGCGTAAGCCTCCGGTCGTTGTAACCGAAAAAACACAACGAGCCTCGTTTTTACAGGTTCCAAGTTATCGCACAACCTGTAAAAAAAGACTACATTTTTTTTGAGGTCGGGACCGCCCATTCTGGGCGGGGCCCTATTGGCTAGAATATAAACACAATACCATGGTTACAAAAGAAACTTATAATAATATTTATATATAAAGATATGTATGAATAATGTTTAGCCTCGTTAACTTGCAATTCTACGGTTAAGTTTAATATTTAAAATACACTATAATGTTACCCTACCAGGCCTGTATGCGATACCATAACAAGGGATGGGGGATTAGAGAGAGATAGAATACACGTTCTCCCTTTGTCATCCGGCTAATCCCCCGGCAGTCTGCTAGGATCCATTCAATGTAACAGGCAGCTTTATAATCGCTCAAATACAATTCAATACATAAGTTATGGATGGATGAAGGAATATGTACCTGTAATTTAAGAGTTATATCACATATGATGCACCATGGCAGATCAGTTATTATGTCAGACCTTGTTATTTGAAGATATTATTGTCCAAAGAAAGAGGACACCATTATCCTTATTTTGAAAAGAAAATCGAAGACAATATTATTTTTCTAAGTTACTGAATTTTATAAATTGATTTTGTCATATGCCATTGCGCGTATGCAACATATTTTGGAGGAAAACCTCCCCTATCTCAAAATGAAGAATGCCGACATAATACCCAATCTGTTATGGTGAATCATATATGTGATGCACCACGGCAGATCGGGTATTACGTCCGTCCTTGGTCATGTCGAGATACTAGATTGAATAGGTTTGCTGGCCTTTTTCAACACAGTTCTTATCTGAGCAACCCAAAGCCTTTGATATACCAGTTAGAGCCTTTCTAAGTTACTTATTTTTATTTTGTGGATTTGGTCCTATTCCATTGGATATATTTTGAAGAAAAAACAGATCTCCGATCTTAAAATGGAGAATGCCAACATAATACCCGAGCCACCATGGTGCATCACATATATACAACCAATATATATAAATATATTTATATATAATACATATATATATATATTGATATATATATATTGATATATATATATTGATATATATATATTGATATATATATATATAATTATATAAATAATCCATTCAAAGGCAATGAACATAAATTTACTATTACAGGTCTACTGATATAAACATAAAGAGGTGGTGTTGTTAGAAATAGTTGTTAATGTTCAGTCACAGGTTGCAGAGTGTGTTGGCAGCAGAGATAAGAAGATTAATACTTTTAATTATTTGAATTAATATTTGATTAAAGTAAGTTTGGTATTACACCGTAACATTACACCAATTTATTTATATTGTGAAATGGGTATGTATGATGACCCGGGCAAGTAGCAAAGAGAAGAAAAAAAGATCTAAAACATGATCACTTTTTATGCATAATTCGATTTCCTGGGCGATTGGAGAGTGCTAAAAATAGTTAGCGTGAAACCAGGTTAATTTTCGAAACTCTGCAACCTATGACGGTAATGCGTTGTTAAATATCGTTGTCATACATATATGCATCGGAAACACAAACATATAAATTATGAATATATATGCATCCGATCGACACAAAAGCAAGCTATTGCCAAGACTGCATTTTTGAAGGTGGCGTGCACAAAATGCCAACTACTTCCATGTAGTATAAGATATTGTTATTGTAATTAATATTACATGGTGGGGGTTAATAACTTTTTAAAATTATCAGATGCGATAAGTTCCGACGAGACCAATTAATATTCCAGAGAATGGGGTCATGCGGGGCTCGTACCGGAGCAGCAGCGGGTTATTGACAATCCACAACCACCCCCCCCCCCCCCCCCCCCCCCCCCCCCCCCCCCCCCCCCTTCCCACAGCCCTCAATTGGGCAAAGGAATACACTGTGTCGTTGCGTCCTGTGAAAAAAATTGACAACTCTAGTCCGCATTCCAGTTATCATTGACTGGATGTTCAAGTGTCCTGGTCTTGTTAATAGTGTGGCTACACAGAGCCAACCAAAGCCTTTGGTAAACCAATTTAGGGACACTGGGAAATGGGATTAAAACGGAATAAACCCGCCTAGTGCAAGTCTGAAACGCCTCTATCCACGGCGCAATTATCAGTTTGTATTCTTGTGAAAATAAACAAGATAACACAATCGCATGGGAGGCCGTGCAGCATAAAATGAACCGCCACTGCAGCTAAACTCTCTCGAGGAGATAGTTACTGTGGCATATTTTTACCGCACCTCCCAACCCAATTCACCGATTTGTCATTTCTACCCCAGCGATTAATACCGCATGAACGCTTGGCTAAAACCGGTATCGAGTGCCCTCCGTAGCAGTAGGTACGTTACACAATTATACAAAACTAAGACCGGGTACACGTCAAGCGTCGCCAACCGTTGGTGAGAAACTTTGTGACAAACGGCGGTTTCACCACGAGTGACTGCACCCGTGACTTTGGGTTACACGTCCCATGCTCGGTTGCGTTCACCGACAGTGAAAACAACGTACTTCACACTCTTTGTAACCGCACAGTCGTTCAGAATTGCCCCAATCATTTGATATGCTCGTTAGGGCAATTGGAACGATTGACTTCGATCAGGAGCCACTGCCAGACAAATTTGGGACACATCTGTAACGTCACCCGGTATCGGATGGGGACACTGTGGAGACATGCAAGTGACGCGTCATACATGTGTTAGTATGTCCTAACTTGCCGGAGACACCCGGAGACCCTTCTTATTGTGTCGTTGCGCAGAGCAACCGGCCTCCAAGCACGCTCTCATATGAATTATTCGATAATATTAATTAAAACATCAAAAGCGGTTACTGAAACACGCAGTTTCACGGGAAAATCGGCCCTCGTAAACCGTGGCGTGAAAGGTGAGAAACGGATGATTATTATTAATTTAACGCTAGATGAAGAGGAGAATCGCACTCGCGCTACGAGAGAGAGCGAGTGCGATTTAGCTTCAGAGGTAACATTTCGGAGCAACAACTCGAGAACGCATGAAATGCTAGCGGAAGACTCGGAAAGGTCAGCAGTGGTTCAGGTCAAACGACGGATGTCACCTCACCACTGTCGGGCGTAACGGTGTGCTTGCTGTGCGGTGAATGGATGGATCATGAGGCATGGTTAGTTGGGCTACGGCTAATTGGCGGCAGCTGAATTGTTAATGGTTTCAAATCAAAATTGGGGATGGGGGGTGGGAGAAACAAAAAAAAAGAAAATTGGATGTTAGTCTCTCTCGCTCTCTCACATACACAAACAAGAGTGTGATGCATGATTCAGATTAATGATTATTGAATTATTATTATTATTAATAATTGTACAATAATTGAAGATTAATGAAAGTTGGGACAAAAATAAATTGTAAATAATCGTCACTGGGTTCCTGCGAGAGGACGTTAACTGATCAATTATTTAAGCATGCGAGAGAAATGTGAGAAGCAATGAACAATTAATTATCCTAATTAACAAGAGTGACAATTAACGAGAGCACAACACTACACATGATATATATAGGCAGTGCCTTAATTGGGTTATTGGTAGTAGTATTACACTGTTACTATGCATATTATTTGCACCATTTAAACCACGAGCGAAACTTTGTCAAATGGTTACTCGTTAAAATAAAAGGAAGAAACAAAATGTGGGATTGATCTGCAAAAGATTCTGGGAAACGCAAAAAAAAGTTATTAATCATTGGAACAGGCAATAATGTATACCTTGCCATAACAAAATTAAAACAATAAATAACATTCGTATTAGCTTACGAATGAATACCAAGAGGCCGAGATGCAAAATGACCTTTAAAAGGGGAACTCCAAAACGGAATATGTATCACTTTCATCGTGATCTAGAATGGATTTTAACAATCACAAAGTGGGATTTTGAAATAACTGCTTATAAAACGAATATCACCAAATATATTACGTTTTAATTGATAAATTCTTAACAATGTGTCGGGAATGACCTATCGCATGCACCCAATGGATCACAGAGAATTTGTTATCCATACAAGGTTCGAGCTGCCGAGATATATATGCGTTGAGAGTAGTTCTAAGCCAGATATTCCAATTGATTGATTATTAGTTGCCTGGCACTTATCAACAATGTAACTATTTAAAACGACCCAAAGCCTTTGGTAAATCCAGTATATATTTGCAGTGCCGGACGATATTAATTTAACATTTCTTAAGTAACGAGGACGACACAAAGTTGACGAGACTCAACTTTGCCAATTGAGTACGTGCATGTGAATTGACTGTGCGGCATTGAATTGACTGTGCGGCATAGATCGTATGTAGGTACTCTATACAGATAACGGTTTGGCCCATACAAGTACCTTTTCGGCTGTCTTTCTCATACTCCAAATGGGGAGTAGTTACCGAGCACGCTCTGCAATTGGGGAGAGGGGGCGGATCCTTCTAAGAATAAATAGACATAGGTCATTGGATGGTTGGTATGTGCGATAGGTGGAAGCAATAAGTACGGTGTTATTCAAATGGTTAGCGGAGTAGAACATGGCATAGTAGTAGGGAGTAATATCGGTTAGACAGATGCAACAAATTAATTAATTGATTACGATTCAAACGATTGATTTGGGGTTTCATCGCCATTCCAAACAACAAATTGATTGATTCGTTGATTATGTTGCATTGCGAATGGTTGAATAGGTTTCCTGGCCCTTTTCCAACGCAGATGCTGCACGAGCCACCCAAAGCCTTCGAGGCACCAGTTAGAGCCACTGGAATGAGCTTACATGAGCGACCCAAAGCCTATACGATGGTTGGTTCTGTTTAACGGCTCATTTCTAACCTTCCAGTTTAATAGCGCCGTCCTCGGAATTTTTTCCTAGTCG
>JAODAI010144194.1:0-11061 GCA_027575025.1 Scotoplanes globosa | reverse complement strand
CAGTTGGCATAAACAATGACCATAACTTCAGTTGGCATAAACAATGACTGTAACTTCAGTTGGCATAAACAATGACCATAACTTCAGTTGGCATAAACAATGACCATAACTTCAGTTGGCATAAACAATGACTGTAACTTCAGTTGGCATAAACAATGACCGTAACTTCCGTTGGCATAAAACAATGACCGTAACTTCAGTTGGCATAAACAATGACCGTAACTTCAGTTGGCATAAACCCTTTTAATTCCCCGTTTTTTTTGGGGGGGGGGCACTGAATACTTCCCGTCGCCTATCTTTCAGCAGTCTTCAAGTTGTTCATAATTGAATTATCTACATCATGATACCAAAATGAAGTATGTATGGTGACGGTTAGATAATTTTTATCAAACATACATACATTTTTGTTAAGTATACATACTTTGTAATGAATAACTACATAATTGTTCTTCTTCCCAGTCATGTCTGTAATCGCTATGGGCAAATGGACCTCCCCCAGGCTTCATGGGGCCTACATAATCTACCATTATGCCTATCATTAGGCCACTATGCCTATCACTAGGCCATTAGGCCTAGCATTAGGCCTATAGACCTACCCACACCTAGGCCTACTCGCCTGTAGTCATATCTGTATCACGTAAATAGGGATTTTATATGGAAGATGTGCATTAGGCCTGGGCCTAACGTTAGCCTGATTAGGCCTAACGTTAGGCCCATCATTATCACAGCCACTATTATCAGACGATACATCTGTAATATCTTCGCTCTCCGACTCCTACGACGATCCAATATCAGTTCATTCACCGGATTCCAAAAATCAATTTGATCCATTTCCGATCATTTTCAAGAGTGATTCGATTATAACTCATTTTGTTTTCAATGTAACCATCTATATCGGTATACTACGTTGGAAAGATAAATTCTAGATTTTTCCATTGGTACCATTTTCGCTACAAACTGCATTAATTTTTTCACTGAGGTCGCAGTAATGCGATCATGGCGTTTCATGTTGGAATTTTGCAATAAAGGAACCACAGCATTGAAAAGGGTAGTAATTGAAGCGTCAAAGTAGAAAAAGTACCATTTTGTACGTAGTGAGATTTATGGGATAATCAACGGACTACCGTGATGTTATCGCATGATAATGCACTCACGGGGGGATAACACTATTGCTGGATGCACTCGACCAATCTGCCTCATACATCACTTGTATCGTGTATTACCGTGATGTTATTGCATGGTAATGCACTCACAGGGGATAACACTATGGGCCTCGTGCATCAATTCTGGTATACCAACCGTATCGTGCATTATCCTGCGATAATATCACAGTAGACCGTTGATTAACCCATAAATCTCATTACCTTCAAAATGGTACTCCAGTACTTTTTCCACTAGACGCTTCAATTACAATTTCTAATTTTGCACAGCTCATATACATAATTTACTTATTTGGAGCATCATTTTTTGTTGAAAACAGTCAAGGTATCCATTTCTTTGGCATTATATCATTGTAATTGACTGACCAAAGTTATTTAACCTAGCACGAGGGGCTATACAATTCACACACGGTATCGTGATGTGCGGTGTTGATTGATTAAGATTCTTGGCTCTATTCAACACACAGCTATAATTATGTGATGCCCCACGGCAGATTGGGTATAATGTCTGCATTCTTCATTTTGAGATAGCAGAATGAATGAATGAATAGGTTTCCTGGCACTTTTCAACGCAGTGGTTATGTGAGCCACACCAAAAGCCTTTGATATACCAGTTAGAGCCACTGCAATATAATCATCATCACTCCGGGTTCAAACTCCTGACCTTGCAATCATAAGACCAACTCCACCGAAAAAAATCAGTAGCTTATAAATTGAATATTTTCTTGATTTTTGTATCAAAAATAGAGCAAACGGTCCCGGTCCCGAAACGATCCATCTTTATTAAATATATTAATTTGGAAATATTAGATACCTGGCCTGTTTTTCCCGTGTCATGACCATGTCTAAGCGGAGGTATTTTTTCATGGCTAGTTTAGGATTTTTCTGTGGTGAAGACCACGAAATACTATGGGATGTTCTCTGTAACCGATTACACTATAATTCTTGGTTTACACGCCGGTTAGGGAAGAACAAAGGGTGCAGGCGCCGCCCCTGTCGACAATTAACCCCGCAATTCAGTCACTTTTTGTGACCTTGTAGCTGCAGGGTCAGACATGTCAGAATATGGAACTGTCTGAAAATAGGGCTGGAACCATTCCCTCAATCTTGTACAGAGAAAATAACGCCCCATTTGTAAAGTCTTTGGTGTGACCCATGCAATGACAGTTAGCCAAATAAATTACGAAAAGAGCTACTCTGTTTCAGTCATATGAAGCATTTATTCATTCTTTAATTTCCACTTTTTTACAAATGTACATAATTATGCATTAAATGAAATAATGTAGAAATAAAATTTTGAGACATAAAGCATGCAGTGGTTTTCATTGGTAGACTGCCAATCATCAAACTCACAAAACTGTATTTATTGAAACAGAAATTTCGCCATTTTCAATCCAAATTTGTATTTAAAAGGTAAGCAAATGGTTATCAATACAAACTAGGGGAGACATGTCATAATATATTCAATAATATATTCAATAAAATATTCAATAAAATTTACAATTTAGTTCAGTTAAGTCGCAATTTAAGGACAATGATATTAAAAATCTGATGATGCAATAAATTTTGCACAAGATCGTAATAAGTGGCGGATTATCACTGAGCATAGACCTACTACTAAGTACTAATAATATATTCAATGAATAAAGGTAGTTGGACATGGTATGCAACCTGCATTTGTTTACATCATGTATGATACATATGGGAAGGCACTTCATGGTTTCATCCTGATGTGAATTTCTTCCTTTGCTGTTTTAGAACTATTATTTCATATCTGCATTATGATGCAAGACATGATTCACTACTAGAATAAGGTATATATAGGCCTACCATATTTACTTATGAGAGATAACGATTCAACAAAGTGGTACACTCACTAGTGTGGCCTATGATGAGTAAGCCTACAGAATAGGTGTTACTGGGGGAGGAGAGGAGGGAGGGGGCTGTTCCAAATACATCCATGAATATGTGAGAAGAAAGAAATGCCAAGATTATATTTACAAGCCACCCAAAGCTTTTGATAAAATCAGTTAGAGCCACTGGAATGCAATCACCAACAATCTATATTTGAATTTCTGATCTTGGGAGAGAGATAATTTTTTAACAGCACACATTAGACATTAAACTTGTATGTTAGTGACTAGCATTTGCTAGCTTATCGGTGATAGCCCTTAACTATGGCGCTTGATGAGTTCTCTTCGTGGAGGAACATATAAAACAAACAAACAAACAAACAGTACCTAGGCTATATCAGTGCCTTCCGATAATTATCAATATTTTGGCCGATAGGAAATTGACAAGCCCCCCAGTCTCCTATGATGTCACTTCCCAGTCATGTGACCATATATTGCTGCCCAATACATCTCCATATAGTTGTGTTATAGATTCCTGACCTAAGAGTCACAAGTCCAATGCTCTATCCACTGAGCTAACCGGTCAGACAAGTACAACACCGTTACCGTACAATTTCAGATTCATAATAATTGGCTGTGAATGTTCGTCTAAATTTAAGACGCTAGGTGATCCCACCTAAGTGGGAGAAGCCAGGCTTTTGATTTACAATTTCACGCTAATTTCACATCAAATTGGAATGTTTGAAATTGGACAATCGTTCGCATGGGAAAACCGGGGAATACTCCCCGATACAAAAACGCACCATTACTCGAACCATGGATCTCCCGAACACTGAGCGTTTATACATATTAACCATGATCATTTTTGTGATCGTATGTATACTACACATTCACATACGAAGCACTATGACAAATAGGGTATTATGTTGGCCCTGGGTAATGTTGAGATATTGGTGTAAAAAGAAAGAGACCAGTAGCTTTATTTTACTACCCAAATGAATAAAATATTAATTTTCTAAATGTTTTCTAAGTTACTTCATATTTTTTAATGAATTTGGTCATATTCCATTGGACTTGTGATATATTTTGGAGGAAAACCTCCCCTATCTCAAAATGAAGAATGCCGACATCATACCTGATATGCCGTGGTGCATCACATATATCTAACATACTGAAGTAACCCTTTCAAGTGTAGTTTTAAATGGGCGCTGCTAGGCACCACAACGCCCTTACGAACCACAACGCCCGTGGAGAACTCACAGGCATTTTTTAACACACATGCTACACACATAAGTTCCTGTCAGTTAACAGTGCATGGTTCTGCAACCATTAAAATAAACGTACATGTATGCAGATTATCTTGGCCTTACCCTAATCTTACCAAAATATGAGCAACGAGGGGTGTCTGGTTTAGCGATTCTTAGGTCATTGTTGAACCCATCAAGACGTGATTGTCATCCACACTACTGTTGTAATGTAGGAGAGAGTTCAGTCCATAGAGTCCCTATACAGTACCATACTTATTGTTGTCTATTAACTATTCTTTGTCTATTCCTTATTGTTAATGGTGATTCAGTCTATAGAGGCCCTATACAGTACCATACTTATTATCGTCTATTAACTATTCTTTGTCTATTCCGTATTGTTCGTGGTGGATCAGTCCATAGAGGCCCCTATACAGTACCATACTCATTGTCGTCATTAACTATTCATCGTCTATTCTTTATTGTTCGTGGTGATCTTATCCAGGCGTTTCTCATTGTCCATGTTTTCACTAAATTGAGATTTTATGATTTCTTTATTATGTCCGATTATTCTGGTATCAGAGGTTACAGTGTTAAATTGCATAAGTATTCCAAGTTAGATGCTAGGATGTTTCCTTCTCACAGCTAGAGAGTGAGTGATGCGTGTAATGACTTGTCATAGTCATTAGTTTGCATAGATAGTGTTAATCCCATTAAGATTAGTTTGCATGGATAGTGTTAATCCCATTAAGATTTGTCTGACAGTGGTCTGATTTAGGGAGGTTCTGGATCATATAATGAGAGCATTCATTGTCCTTTCTGATCCTATCTAAGGTAACTTAACTGTACACACAAGTTTCCTGGGTGTGATTCTTGTTCAGGTCAACATGAGGACATATTGATTGGTTGATTTACGACTCATTTGAAATATTTCGGTTAGCAATTAGGACTCTGACCAATTAGCAAATTAATCGATAACAATCGCAAATAAAATAAACGATTAGAAAAACAGTATTTGTGTTTAATATATTTACATTCAAGCATGGCATTTTAGCGGTTATTCATCAAATTACAATACTACAGATAGATAAAGAATATCTTTAAATTCAGGCACAGCATTTTAGCGATAATTCATCAAATTACAATATTACAGATATATAAAATACATGTAAATTCAGGCATGGCACTTTAGCGATAATTCATAAAAATACAATTTATAATACTATAATGATAGGCCTATATCACATCAACCTTGAGACAGTCCAATTAAATTAGTGCTTTTCCTCAGAAGCCATACTCCAGGTTTTACAGTAAATCGCACCAATTAGTCATCCTTAGTAGATCTCACATCACGTGTGCCTCAAGAATCGATCCAGTCTTGTTCCCGCTCTAACTCAACGTAATGCTTGAATCCATTAAATAAAAAATCCATCAAGTGCAGTATATCAACCTTACAATTACAATCTTGAATCGGTTGGCAATCCAACTAATATATTGCCTAAGAAAGACTCGATTAGAGTCTCTGTGTCAAAGAGTCGAGTCAAGACTCAATAAAAATTAACTCGATAACGACTCAACATTTCCACCAAAGTATTACTTTACTTATACCTGAAAATGAGGGCAATAATTACCTTGATCCTGATATATCATTATTAGGTTTCCCGACCCTTTTCATCGCAGATAAGCTTTACAGTTGAGCAGTACTAACGTGTTTTCTAAGGACTGATTACAAACGACAAACCTTGCTGGACTTGACAGACCTGCGCTGCTCAGAAACGGCTTCAATCTCCTTCAGGTGGAATAGCTTGCGCACGATTGTCAGTGCGCAGTACATCGATGCATCCTTCTTGGTATTGGCCTGTTCGGCAGCGTGGAGGGCTGAAAAATTAAAATCACAACTAATCGTGCAAAAGTCAGTTCACTCTATTGGCTGATCGATCAATCAGATGATCGATCAGGTACAACTGTCAAACATGCGACAATATTACAGATGCTGCCTGTAATATTGTTGCATCCCTGGCAGTTTATTGTGGGCTGAAAGTAATCCTGCCAACTTCAGTTTTCATTTAGCAATCACATGATCGATCATCTGATCGATCAGGTGACTGCCATTGATGCGACAATATAAGCATCATGATATGTGTACCTCTGATGCCAATGATATGTTCGATTCGTTAAGATTAAATTAATTAATATAGCTTTATTTCAATGGAATATTAAGTTATAATTTCATAATTCAAACATCTAATTCATGCCACATCGTCGTTTTCAATTGGAAGCTACTTGTTCGATCATATGATCGATCATGTGACTGCCAACGGTGAACAATATTGGCAGCGTGCCAACGACTTCTGATTTCAACGACATGATCCACTCGTCAAATTTCAATAACACAATTATAGACCTTTCATGCAATGGAGTAAACATGCCAAATAAATTAGAACAACTAATCCTGCCACGTCATCAGTTTTAGTTAGCAGTCACATGATCGATCATATAATCGATCATGTGACTGCCAACAGAATAACCGAATGGCCGGCATGCCAGGGAATTCTGATGCCAATGACATGATCCACTCGTCAAGTATAGGTTCAATAATTCAAAGATGTACCTTTAAGTTTCTTCCAATGGAATATTAAGATTCAAACTTATAACTAAAACTACAACCAATCTTGCCAACTCTGATGGATCATGTGACTGCCGTTAACGGTGTAACAATGTAAGCAGCCATGGACTTCTTGTGTCAATGATATGATCAAGCTTAGACTCAATAGTACAATGGTGTGCATTGATGTTTCGTTCAATGGAATATTAAGATACAAATTTAAATTAAATCTACAACCAATCTTACCAAATCAGTTTTATTTAGCAATCACACGATCGATCAGATGATCGATCATGTGACTATAAACGCTCAGGATAGGCGGCAAGCTGAGGAGTTCTGGTGCCAATGATCCACCACTCATGTAGTTTACTTTAATAATACATGGATGTGTATTTCTTTCAATGAAATATTATGATAACAACTTAACATTAAACTACACCTAATCATGCCACATCATCAGTTTTATTTAGCAATCACATGATCGATCACATGATCGATCATGTGACTGCCAAAGGTGTGCCGTGGACTTCGGCATTCTTTCGTCGAGTTCAAATTTACTATTACAATAAGCTGCCTTTCCTTCAATGGAATATTACAACAACTGGTTGGTTAGGCAAGTAAGTGCCAAACAAATAGCTAGGAATTAAGGTGAAAATCAGACACATAGAATTACTTTAAAACAAATAAAAATTGTTATATCTCTAATCTCATAGTTTTTAAGTGACTTAAAATCTGTGAAATCAGAAAAATAGTTAACTATTAAAAGAATTAAAGTGAAAATCAGAAAATCATAAACATGGAATTACTTTACAGTACACACAATAAATAAGTTATAATATATGTGATCTCATAGTTTTTAAGTGTCTTGAAATTTGTGAAATCAGAAAAAATAGTTAAATATTCAAAGAATTAAAGAGAAAATCAAACATACAAGTTATAATATCTCTGATTTCATAGTTTTTAAGTGTATTAAAATCTGTGAAATCAGAAACATAGTTAACTATTCAATGAATCAAGTGAAAATCAGAAACATGGCATAACTTTACTGTACAATTATACAACAAATAAGTTATAATATCTCTGATCTCATAGTTTTTAGATGTCTTAAAATCTGTGAAATCAAAACATAGTTAACTATTCGATAAAATAAAGTACAATAATTATGGAAGGCTTAGTTAGGGGTCACTTCAAAACTCATTGCCGGGATTCCCGGCGATTCCCGTGGAAAGCAGTGGCTAGCAGCAGCCAATGTGCACTGACCCCGGACTCATTTGGTCTGTTTGCTCCCCCAATTCCAGTTATGAAGATTTCCGAGTAAACTCAGAAATCTTTGTGACTGGAATTGGGGAAGCAAACCCACTAAATGAGTCAGGGGTCAGTGCACATTGGCTGCTGCTAGTCGCCGGGAATCCGGACAATGAGTTTTGAAGTGACCCCCTTAGTAAGTCACACATCAATGAATGAATGAATGAATTAATCAATCCTCAAACCATATGTCAAAAATTCCATGAGCATCAAAATAAATTTAGAGAGTGTTAAAAACTTTTGTTGAAACAAAAACTTGAATATTCCCAAATAGGTTAGTAGTCAAACAAAAAATTGTCAGAAAAACAATTAAAAATTTGCAAAATAAAAACTGTGGTATATGCTAATGATTTCTTTTCTAAATCAATATACATACATGAAGTACAAGTCATGATTGTATGACATCGTCATTGCACTAAACGTGGTACCTTCCAACCTTTCTTGTGAATGATTAATAAATATGTTCCAAGTCATACCCTAACATAACAAGTGAGATACCATTGTGTCACAAAGTATTTGGGAATTACCTGCCTAAAGTCGCCATTCTCCCGACTGGACAGCGAATTGTTCTACCAAAAGCAGCATTGAAATATCAAATGTGTATGTATTTGGTATCAACATGTTGGTGGCCATCAATAGCTATGTGAAGAAATGTTGTGGCTCAATGGTTAGAGCTACAGTCTAGTGATTCAAAGACTGTGAGAACCAATCCACTTTATGTTCTTAAGCAAGACTCTTAAGCAAGACATTTAATCTCAATTTGTTTCTCTCTACCCAGGTGTATAAGTGGGAACCTGCGAGGTATTACTATGTCAACTGGGTGCATTTATTGCAGTCCTTTGGGCCTACATATGTGTAGGTCAAGGCCTAATATATTCACTATTAAATGTTTAATATTATGAACTGTAAAGATCTGTATCGTTCAAGCTTTTTGACCTGAAGTCCTACCATATGTATAGTACTGGTCGTGATCAGTCTGGGGACTCTACATCATTATTAGCAGAGCCAATCACTAGTTCACCAGAAGCGCATAGATACAACCTTAGGGACATATGGATATTGTCAACATCACCAAAAATGACACTTCCCATGCTTTTGTGAGTGTCCCCACCAAAATCCCGCTTTTGGGATATTATACAGAATTGGGGGAAATATTACATATCGAATATAGTTCTTTGTTGCTTAAATTTACCGGATCATGGAGTATTTCAAGTTGTCAGGAATGAATGAATGAATAGGTTTCCTTGCCCTTCTTAATGCAGTGGTCATATGTGCCACCAGCAGCTGTTAATATACCAGTTAAAAACACTGGAATATAATCATCATCCGGATTCGGGGCTCTATTCAACACCCAAAGTCTTTTGTAACTACCAATTATTTTCACTGGAATATATATTGTGACAGGAGAACAAAACTGTGCTATGTCCAAAATGGATGTCTTGAAATTGGCATTTAAAAAAATTAACTTGGTCATAAAGTAGTATCCATTAACTGAAATTTATTTATACTTAAAGTACAACTTAGCCATTGTCATCATTTCTTAGTAGAAATGTATATATTAAAATTATTTGAACCATATGGATTTTTTTTTCTGGGGGGATGGGGATCTTAAATGGACAGTTTTATATAAGATATTACATAATCTGTATTTATAGTGAATTAAAAAAAGTCCCATGTCCGGGACATAGCTAGACAGTTTATTATTCCAGAGGACAGTTTATCATGGACATAGGACAGTTTATCATTCCACGAAGGGAAAATATTTGGATATAGCGCATTTCACTTTAGCGCAAAATCTCAATTTTGGCAAACGCGGACATAGCATACTTTTGTACGCCTGTGACGGTATGTAGGTAGCCCTCTATAACATTCTGGCAATTCTAAAACATCATCTATCCTATTTTGGTTGCGGGTCACTGGATAGTTGAGCAGATTACATGATTGTGTGTTAGAAGTCGAGAGATTCCCTATTAAAATGTGTGTTTTGTTTATTTTTTGTAAATTTTGGAGAATTGTACCAACACAAAGTGTTGCACAGCACCATGTCTACAGTACACCCGCTCTAAGTAATTTAGCTATATTCATCAATAATCACGTTCTCGATCACAAAATCCCCCATCTGATTCGTAAAATCCCCCCTCAGAAATAAAATGTGGGGAGAATTCCCCACCACTACTTCAGAAGCATATTAATGGTCAATTAATAAAGTGTACTTTCACATCTTTAATCAAAGATAAAGTGCAAACTTTTAGAGCATTGTAAATTATAAATGCCTCTAGATACAACATACATGGAGCTAGTTAATAATACAGTTGGTAATAGGAACATCTAAACTACAAATATAGCCTCCAGCGGTAATGTAGGCCTATTCAATACAACAATGAAGTGGAGCATCATCCGGCTGAAAATAAAGAAAGGTAATTCAGCACTTTTTTCAATCCGGGACCGTTTCATATAATTGGTCAAAGAAACAATAGAGGCCAAGTTAGATCTCAACCATGGGCCATTCTCAAGAAAATCATAATGGCCCCCTGATACAGATAAACCATGTAAATAATCCCAATATAATAAATCATGCCCCGATCAGGCCTCACCCGGTGACCACCTTAGTACAAAACCCTTGGAAGATTTTTTTTATTTGATTAAGTATGTTTCCTGGCCCCTTTCAATGCAGGGCCCTGTTTCACAAAGATCGATTTTAAAACCGATTTTAAAATTGATTTTAAAATTGATCGGTTACAATCGATTGTAACCTATGATCGATCGCTAAAAGCCGTTTCATGGGTTTTCAATTTTAAGTTAAAATCGATTTAAATGATTTTATGTTCAGTGGAGGAGGCTGTAGGCGGTTGACCTTTGACAAATGGATAAATAGCAGACTGAGTCAATAAAAA
>JAODAI010144083.1:0-11062 GCA_027575025.1 Scotoplanes globosa | reverse complement strand
AGTGGCACGCGAGTGGCAAGCTTGCTGGTAATGATCACACAGCAAGCATATAACGAGCATAAATTTCTATAAGGGCGGAACCATCTGCAGAGCAGCTGAGTGCATGGACGAACCGCCGTTTTGTGAGTGGCAGTTCGGCTACCACGCAAATAGCAGGCCTACCATGCTGATAGTGCAGACAGGGTTGGCTACCTGATATTTGTGGATGACAATATAGACAATTTAACAGCAAATCATGACTAGTGGGACTAATACATTCCTTCACATGGGAATCTCAACATACAGTACATACCATGTGGTCTTTAGCTATGACTGACAATTGTTTGCTTAGGAACGAATTTACACTGAGATGTGACCCATACCAAGACAGGGTCAGGGCCACACCAATCTTGAACAACTTACAAACAACATCAGGTATTAACTTCAAAATTGTAATAACAAAAAATATTTTAATAAATATTTTACACAATGTTCACAGATTTTAAGTGAATTTGACAAAGGAAGCCAACCCCCTCATATTTTAAGTGAACTTGACAAAGGAAGCCAACCCCTGAAGCCAACCCCCACACATTTTTAAGTGAATTTGGCAAAGGAAGCCAACCCCCGGAGAGAGGGAAGCATTCACAGCAGTATGATGTAGTGTAGTCGTAGCGCATGCATGCTCTTGCACCGCTGCGTCCAGATTCGATCCCCGGTCGGACGTGCAAATGGGATGGCCATGCCTACAACTGGATGTTTATTCCGGTTTTTCTTCTACGGGCACTCCAGGTTTCTTTATTCCCTTGTCCATTGTTGCACCACAGTGTATCTGAGAAGATTAGCATCCCTGGCTAATGGCTAAGAAAGTTACGCTGACATGAAATGTTGAAAAGAATATTTAAAAAAAATCACAGGTAAACTTGATAGAGAAAAATTTAATAGTGCAAAATCTTGATAGTATAATCCAGCTGTTGCCTTGAAACTCCTAGACGCCCACCCATACCAATCAAGGACCCACAGGATCTACATCAAAGTCATATTATACTATGACATTATATTACAAATGGGAGGGAGTGTTAAGCCAAGTGCGCCAGCCACTTACAGGGCTTCGGAGAACACTTCCATCACATTGCAATCATGTTATATCGATTTACATATTCTTATTCATATTGTACTGTATATGATATTGTTATTGTGGAAACAAATAAATAAATGAAATAAATTATTACAAAACAACCGGAAATCGGAGGCCATGTCCGAGTTCTACAATATCAATCAATTATGTACAGCCAATCAGCAACGATTATTATTGTTCATCACGTGGCACGTTTCAGTGAAGTGACAGAAAGTGTAGAAGTTCTATTGTGGATGGGGAATTCTACCACATTCTCATACATGCCAAGTCACCCGCATTGGGCTGGAGTCACTCGCATTTTGAGGTCGGCACCCGCCCGGCACCCATGTACCTGCCTAAATCTCCCTCATTTCACTTAACCTTTTTTTCCTGTACTGAGCGACAAATGACAGATTATTATTATTATTTTAAAATTACTAATATTTTTTCCCCGAGAGGCAATTTTTTTTCGTGCGAAAGCCATGTTTTTCCTGAGAAAAATCTGACGACAATCTATCTTTTAAATGGTAAATGACAGTACAGGTATCACAAACAACATGATGTATTGACTACAAAATTATAATATGGATTGTTAATATAAATATTCTACATAACATTCACATATATATTAAGTGAATTTGATTACTCATATATCAATATTCCAGAAGATTATTTATATTTTGGGGCAAAAGATAATTTTGTTGCAAAATTTGTTTTAAATGTTTCATGTCAATTATATGAAGAAATGTAAGTTTCAGTTACTGCAAGAAATAAACACCAGTAGACCCACCTGTCTATTATTCCCCAATAAAAACAGATGTATATACTATACCTGTACATTGTATACCAACAGGTTTCAATGCACTATATAAAATACATTCCTACTATGACCACTACTAATATAAGCTACTATTAATCTTTAGCAAAACTAGTACACACAAGGCACACGATTCCCCACGGTGCTCCTTTATGACAAAATAATGGCCCCCATCTTAATTCCAGTCGTCATGGCGATCCCCAATCACTTTCCACAGTAGCAACCAGGGCTAAGTAAGCATACTTGAACTCCTGGGGAATGGTTGCCTAATTCACTTTTACTCCTCCTGGCATTTACGATCAACAGCTGGGTGTCTCCCCGTAAATAAGACTTGGATGTTGCAGGTGTCCCAGGCAACAGTAACCAGAACGAAAATTTGACAATAATTTTTGAGAAGTTAAAAAAATTACGAGATAATTTTGGCAGTAGGACTATTTGGTAAATTGCCATCAGATGGGTACTACGTGCAGTACGAGCAGTACGCACAGTATGTGCGGGGCAATAGAGTTCACAATTTGGGAGTCCACTGTTTTGGTAATCAAATTTTTATGGCACTCTTGTACCACAACTTTTGGAGATTGAGCCCTTTATCGGTTAGAATATACTTGTGTCCAGGAGCTGCCACCCTGTCACCCTAAAAACATCCCAATTGGGGGAGATGCCTGTCATTGTTCAGGCATACTACATACCCACGTCCACTACATGTACACTACATGTATCCCCTGAATCGGATACTGCCATGTATTTCATAATCTTGGACACTTTTACCAGAGAAAGAGGTCAAATAAATCCATTAAATTAAAGATCGCTAATTTTATGTCATGTAAAACATGGATAAAAATGTCTTGCGAATCCCAAATTCTATACTTTAGTCCCTTTTTAGCCCCAAATAGAATTTGTATGGATTTTTCAAATTAATTTCCGCTTGACAGGGTATATTAATGGCAAGTATTTTCCACTCATACGCAACAATATACATGTATATATTCTGCCCAGCAAAACTAATATTCAGGCAGTATTGGTATACATGTATCAACTTTGACCGATTTCATTTTGTGGGATAAAATCATTTTGGGCAAAAATGAAAGAATCCTTAAATTGTGGAAAATCAATAGCCTACTAATCAACACTTTTGTATCCCTAATTAGCAGGAAGATGGGACACATTAACTTTGATTTATTTCATTTTTAAAACTTACATATTTTTAAAGAATTTTTGCGATTGTGAAAATCAATAGCCTACGCCCAACTCTTTTGTACCCAATTAACAGTTAGATGGGATATGTATGGTACATTCCAGGCTGGAATTAAACGGAGGTCACGGAGGCCATGGCCTTGGTGTTTTGGGCAATGGCCTTGGTGCCCTTCATAATTGCACATTTTGCAAGGCCATTTAAGGCCACTTGGCCTTCGTTCCCTTCAGAAAACAAAACTCCTGTATCTAGTTAACACTAACTATTGAATTTGGCCTTGGTGCCCTTTAAGATGCAGAATTGTGCCCTCTAAACCTGAATAAATTGCCCTTGCCCTGCTGCTACCTTATTTCCAGGCCTGCATTCCATCACTCCCAAATCAGCATGTTCAGCCTTGCAGCAGTATGAGCGACCACTCCCTCAGTGGAGACCACCCCCCTCACTGGTGACCACCACCCTCACTGGTGACCACCCCCTCAGTGTTGAGGGGGTAGTTAATTCACAGTGGTTCAGGGTACATCCGGGGTCCATCATGGAAGAAATGGATAGGTCAGTCTCCTGTTCCTTCGCATCCCCTCCCCTCCTTCGTAAGCTACCAATTAGCTTGTACTAGGCCATATAGTAAATAGTGTCCTAGAGGAATACGTCTACGAGAAAGATGAGATCTCCATTGTGAATATCATAAGAGTTAAATATCTAAGATGTGTGTCCCTCAATCCTGAAGAATATGTCTACGAGAAAGATGAGATCTCCATCTTCACTATGATGAGAGGAAGATGTGTGTCCCTCAATCCTGGCCGACAAAGAACTATAACTACTTGAGCTGTCCAGTGACAAATATAGACCAGGAGTTTTTACGACGCACCGTAGACACGTAAACAGATAGCAGTGTCTCCTCCTAATAGGACAACTGGTGTGGCGTCTTATCAAATCACTGTACACGTCCCCGGCTAATAAATTGTATCGGACCACCAAGGGATCAAAGGTATAAGGGACCCTAAATCAAGATCGGTCAAGAAACAAACAAGATATTTATTGGAAGGAACACCTCTTAAAAGGTCAAGAAACAAACATTTATTGGAAGAAACACCTCTTATCAGATCATACTGTCTCACCTCTCACCAGGTATGTAGATTGCATATTGACTACAGGAATATTAACTAGGCCTACAATTTTTAACTAGGCCTACAATTTTTAACTAGGCCTACAATTTTTATCTCCATACATATGGAGATATTGTGACACATCACATATATATTTGCTAGATTTTTTTTCAGATCTTTCATTTCTGGATCATTTCGTTCGTAGTTGTGGCCGTCTTAATATTTTTGAACTGCATGCAAAATTAATTATTTTGCTTTTGAAAATCCGACCGCATAAGGAAGGTTGGTCCAAGGAAGGAAGATGCTCGGGATAGTGTAAGGTTGAGATGGCGGGATGGTGTAAAGGCGATTGCTGCAAGAGTAAGGTGATTCCGGCCACCTCCAAACTTTGGGGACAAAACCGGATCAAAATTGGACTGATGATGATGATACTGTATATACGATATTTGGGTGATTTGGGGCCCGGTTGCTACGGGTTTTTGCACACAATTTCTACTCTTTTGGCCAGTGCCTGTTCTGTTCGAGAAGAAAGAAATTGTGCGTCCCATTCACCCAAACACCTTGTCGGTACTATCCGCATGGTAGCCGGCTTTACGAACTGCCACACACATTTATCATCTAGGCCTATACAACTTCAATTTGCATTTCCAAATTTTATTTCAACAACATCAAAACATCAGTACATTTATACGATCAAAATGTGAAGATAATTATAAGATACAAGGATGTGGCTAAACGCTAAGATAAGATATAAAAATTAACGGCAAATGGAACTCAGACCTGCCGTTATGCACGTTTTGTGCGCGACCGTTCAGTCTAACTAGCTGCAGCTGCCGATAATGCCGATGTTTGCAGCGGACAATGTATAACTTCCTATTCAGCACACAGTTAATACACTAGTTATAAATTGCCTGTATGAAATTTATGATAACTGAATGTGGCCAAGCAAGCGGTGATTGCGGTCGTGAGTTGGGAGTCCCATTACAAGATATAATTTTATTTTTATCACATTCAATTATAATAGGTAGCATGTATGGCGAGTCTGCAGCATGTACACGTGGCTGCTCTAGTTTCACTTGCGGTGCTATGTGTTTATCTTACGTCGTTGACAATGTTAATTGCTAGCTTCTTCTGGTTCCTTTTTCGTTTTGTATATTATTATACACATTTTGTGCCGAATGCATTGTATTGTGTTATATAATTTTCACAAAATGTGTAAATTGTATTTGACAAGAAATTTACTTGTTTATGTTCTAATGTATAACAAATTGAAATAAATGGAATAAAAAATATAAATGTAGCCCTACTTTGTAGGTGGCTAAATTCACTTTACTGCGCTATGCAGGGTCGGCGCTGGGCTCAATATATTTAGAGGGAAATTCCCTCTTTGACCGTTCAAAACAGGAGGGAAGTGATTTTATTTGGAGGGATTTTTTTCTCACTTTAAAATTAAAATGTCTCTTTTTCTTGGAGCTCGACTATGGTTTAATAAGCTATAAACAATGAGAAGTGAATGGTATTTCATGGTTGTATGTCTTTCTCTTGACTTCACAAAAGGAAAAAAAGCAGGATTCCCAAGCGCGACAGCAAAAACAGCATTTTTAGTTGGTCTCCATTTTAAATATGATGAAATTGACCAGGACTGCATGTGCCATAATTATGTGACTACGGACTAATATTTAACTTATACATTTATATAAAACGATCACAATATAATCCTAAACTTAGACTCAACAATAAACAAAAAAATCATATTTTGAGGAATTTCAGAGGCGTTCTTCCGATAGGTCCATTTGTATCGAAGAGCAACACCATTTGAAAGATATGATTAGTCATAATGCATACAAGCACTTGATAATTCAAACAAGTCAGTTCCTGTACTAAGGGCCAATTATTGACAAGACTAGTATTAGTAAGGCCAAATAATAAAAATATCATGGTTCTTGTCTGGTCTGGAGGTGGGTGCTTACTATTTACTATTTCTGATTTTTTGCTCTTTTTGGCCCATTGACTTAGTGTTACAGGCGTAGATATGTTGCTCTCACGTCATGAAGTGAGTGAGGAGGAGGAGGCTTTCTAATAAATTGTTATTCACTATGGACAACCCTACCTTAGATTTATAAGTGTGCTAAATGAAAGGCACGTGGTATGTGGAATGCTTTGCCACAGTTTAAGCTCAGTAGAACACAGACAAAAGTATTTAAAAGCCGTTTACATGGAAAATAGTAAGAAATATCAGGCGGCATCAAAAAAGGAGGCGAGAGGGGACGAGAACCACAGGTCTATATTTTATTATTTGGCCGAACATATTGTTCTGCAGACTGATGTGACTAATAATAAACCATAAATACAAGGCAACCACAAACTGATCAGGATTAATTTAAATATAGACTTGACAATTAACAAAATTCATAATATTTTGAAGGAATGCATTCCACTGGCATTCCGTCAAATACCACCACATATATTGAATGGCAACACTTCACCACATAAAAGTATTTAAAAAGTTATGGCTAGTCTGATATGCGTCATCTGGCTATTTATGCCGGCTATTGGCGATTACTGCATCAAAACTTTCCAAACTTCCTGCAGGGCCAGTCATGGACACGGTATCGACCTAAATATAGATCTGACGGAAAACAGGCACACATTTTGAGGAATTCATCTCATTAACATCAAATGTTTACGACCGCAAGAGGAAGCAATCAATTGATCCCCATGTTGCATCACAAAACAGCCAAGCGCTAATTACGCATCTCGCTATGGCTGCACAACTCGAACACCTCGAACACCATTAAGTGCAGCAAGCCGAGCTGTGTACCATCAAACTGATACAGAGAGTCGTAAAACTGTACATCTCTTCTGATATGATGAGATAGAGGGTAGCGCATAAAACATACATGCAGGAGTATGTTCGTACTGCCAACCGAGGACGTTCATATGAATACACACCTGAAACTGAGGACACTAGTATTCTACAACTGTCGACGGTCCTCGGTTCTGGAAAGGGCTGCAAACAAAACAACCTCTAGGGGGGTGCTGTGTGAATATTAAACCAATCAGACATAATCCTCTATTGGCTAGTATGTAAACAAATGTGTGTAATTTTGAAGATCATCCATGGTATGTATTGTGTGTGGATAAATCCTAGATCACCAAAGGTCGACTATGGGTAAAAATAGTTTATTTCTTCAATCAATTTCTGAGCCAAATTGTTTCTTGCTGATTGACTCAAGTGGGACAGAATTAAGTGGGACAGAATTAAGTGTGCATCAGAATTACGGTAATTACGTGGAGCTGACAATAGCAGCATATATCGAGTGCTGAAAACAGTCACAAACACATCTAAATTATATGCAATCAGGTGCGTATCCAGGGGGGGCGCAGGGGGCACGCGCACCCCTTATTTTTTCACTTTTTTGCATAGACGTTACACTATTCACCGATAATTCCATTACAAAAATATGTAGGGTGCCCCCCCTTTCTAAGAATCCTGGATCCGCCACTGTCTGCAGTCTATCGTCACTGGGTACAGTATTTTTACCTACAGGCGTTATTATCTCTGGTACATAACAAGTATTAAGCCTTCTGCATTAATTACACACAATGAAACTGTAATGATCGATGTAAGAAATGTCCAATCACAAGCTATTATTAAAATAAGCACAGTACGCTTACAGCACGAGAGTCTAATAATTAACATTTATTCCACATCAACGCTATTAACTGCCTTGTAATTATCTAAAAAATCTAGTTGAGAAGATCATTATCGCCAATTGACCGTTGTGTGATGGGTCAACAGTTTGTCCAAAGAGAGGTTGTCAGATGAGAACAGAGCTAAATAAGCAATTTCGTAGAACTTTAGACACTGCGCATACTCACTCATCTTTGTGAGGGTCAGACATGGCATAAACTATCACAGTGCTGTGGCTGTTTGTTATTGTTTTTACCCCGTCTGACCTTGTGACCTATATATGACGTTTTCGTGCTCCATGTGATAACTACGAAATAGCCTCTTAACGGTATTGACACACAAAACGATTTACCAACGATTGGTGACGTCATGATCAATGTTCCGATTTGTCATATTGCAGATTGCGAGTTGTCAATGATAATCGTATATTGATGATGCCAGACAAATGTTATAACACAAACTAATATTATTATTTGCCCGACTTTTCCCCTTTGATTACTGTCTCCCATACATAATATATAACATACCGTCAGCATGTCCAGTCGCCAACACCAATGCTGATACCACGATGACAAAAAGAATGTTCATGTTGAAGAGTTCCGTATTGTCTCTAGTTGAAATGAAATTAAATCTGTCGGAATAAGTTAAAATAATCAATCCTAGAAATCAATTCAATTCAGTATACTTTATACATTCAAGGACGATGTTCAATTGTCCCCATGCACTCAGCAGTCAGATCCCGTAGTAACAATATATAATATAATGATTATGACGTATAATATTCGAACACGTACTAGATTGTATATGCTTAGAAATAAAATGTTCATGTTCACAATAGATTTTATAATCCAGTAATTAATATAAATGTTATGTATTGACGAATTATATCCTAGTTTGATATTGCAATTAACATTGTGTATTGAATTTAAGTACAAAATAATGTTTGTTTATAGCCTGGGGCATGTTTAACAAGTAAATGTCCTGCCGCGTAGGCCCTATAGTGGATGTACCGAAATCCGATCAGCACCAAATTCCGATCACCGCCAATATTTTGGACAAAAGTAAATATTTTTGGCAATTTTAAAAGCCAAACCTTTCAATATATATTGTTTTTGACCATGGTTAATAAAAATCTGCTGTTTTAATTAAATATTTTCATTTATTGTAGGAACTTGTAAAACTTCATATTTAGCACTGTGAACCTTGTTTGAAAATACACTTACTTTTTATAACCTTAACTTTACTTTATTTTATTTCCAAAATCATAAAATCGGTAGTGATTTTAATAGTAGGCCTAAATATATGTTCTAAATTGATGCATGAAGGGAAATCTGATTCGTCCATCAAAAGGATCCAAATTTTACAAGTTAGTTCACCGTGATCGGAATTTGGTACACTTTGAAAATTCTGATATTTTGTGGACGATTTTGCATTGTAATTCATATGACTTTATCGGAATTTTGGTTGATCCTGGCATATACAGAGTGAAAGAGGAAGATATAAAGAGTAACTATTGGTAAAAAATATATATCTTTATTTATTATTTTAGTTAATACTTTGGAAACCGTCCTTAAGTGATCGGAATTCGGTACAGCCATGCTACACCTTCAGCTCGCTCAGTTTGTCGACCAAATTTGTTTTGGGTAAAACATGTTAACAAATTATTTTGTCCATAATTTTACGTGAAAAAGTAAGAAATGTACGACAAACTTACTTCAAATCCTACTTAATTGTTTTAAATTGCCGGATCACTCTCCCAATAGACAATAACACCACTTTCACTGATGACAATGAGCCTGAGGTCGTGAGACTGCAGGTATTTCGCCTAGATTGGACGTGATTGAATGATACATTTTATGATCCAGTGTATACGGGTTATCCTGTCATGTGGTATATGGATTTTGTTATGGAAAGCACTTTAATTATTTATTTCAACATTTCATGTCGGGGTAACTTCTTTAGCCATTGGCTAATCTTCCAGAAGGCCATGTGACGCAACGAACGGACAAGGGGTAGAGGGAAAACCAAAGTGCCCGGAGTAAAACCCCTAGTTGTAGACCTGGCCATCCCATTTGCATGTCCGACCGGGAATCGAGCCCCGGTCGCAGTGGTACAAGAGCGTAGCGCTCACCACTACGCCACTAGTCTACGCCACTAGTCTACGCCATACATTCCTGGATCGGCGCCTGAGAAGGTTCACTAGTTAGAAGGTGCTATAGTCCGAAAGTTTACTGATCAGAAGGGTTACAGCTCAATATGTAATTCGTGGGACAAATTAGTGTGGGAGAATTGATTGGCAGTTCCGACGCGTAACTGCTAATCAAAATAAAAATTGTTTAGCAAATACTACATTTTGATTAACAACTTTGTGTATGAAGTGATAAATGTTGCATTTCAGTCATGTTTCTAGGTATCATAATCTCAATAACACCGAACCCCATTATAAATCATGCATATCATTTGCGTGCAGTCAAAAATGATAAGCGTTTTTTTTGCTAATCAAAATCGAGTTTGAATAGCAATAGCGCCCTCCTTATCGCAAATTGCGACGCGAACCCCACTAATTTATGCCTTGTATATGTTTTGGGTACAAACTAATTTCAATCAAGATATTTTGCCAATTTTGCTATGTTTCAACAGCAAAAAATGTCAGAAATTGTTAGTTGCCAATATGTATTTTAGACCTCGAAATATACACATTGGGGCAAAATTTCAGTAAAAGAAAATATTTTACCAAGTTTGCCATGTTTGAACAGCAACAAATTAAAAAAGTGTCGGACATTTTTAAAGCAAATATGTCTTTTAGACCTCGAAATATACTTTGGGGTATATAATAATTTCAGTTAGGCCAATACCCCCTCCAAAAATGCCAATTAATTTTGGCCATGTTTCAACATAAAAAAATGTTAGTGTCAATAGGTAATAATTGCAAAAATTCATTTTAGACCCCAAATATATTTTTGGTATATTTTGTGGGGGATGTAGCCTACCGCCCCCCGTATTCCATCAATAATGCATTCAATGAGTGTTAATGCCAACAGTATATTTTGGAAGTATTTTTCCCATAAATACCCCCACTCTCCCCCATAAATACCCCCACTCTCCCCCATAAATACCCCACTCTCCCCCATAAATACCCCCACTCTCCCCCATAAATACCCCC
>JAODAI010143972.1:0-11062 GCA_027575025.1 Scotoplanes globosa | reverse complement strand
ACATGATGCTTTGAAGTCTGGTGAGATCACAAATCAAGAATAGTAATTAAATATGATAGGATTTATTGCAATTTTACTCTTTTTAAAGCTTAATGTTAGCATATGTTAATACTAACCCAATATTGTGAATGTGCGATCTATTTGAATATTCTCTCCATATTATCTATTGTAATACGCTAATATTTTATATGAAATTTAGGCCACGCCCTTTTAAATTAATCACGATTTTGAACAGCCAATCACCGTCTCCTAATAATCAGCAACGGTAAAGGTGATGAATAACTCAATCCAACACCTACAAGTGCTGAATAACTCGAACAAGCACCTCAGGTGATAATTAGTGTAGCACTCATTCATTAGCACTTCAGTTTTTTTAGTGCACCACCTACAAAAAGCACGCGCACCCTACTAGTGGTCACAAGAACATTTGTCGGAATTGTATAAGGACAGTCCACCCTCATTTCAAAATAATTTATAAAAAGAAGGAAAATACGTTAATACCATGTACCAAATTTAACATTTTCCGAACATTACAATTTATTAATCACCGTTTGAAGTTGTTGTTTACTTCAAGTTAATTTGAATTTGAGAACAAGCCTCAGTGGTGTATAATTGTACTCTGGTTGAAATGCTGTCATACAACGTCCCTCGGTCTACTGTAATAGCAGCGTATGCGGTGTGTGTAAATAACATCCGCTACATCATATGGGCACACTACCAGCTAGTATATGCATTTTCAAAACTTTATGACAATTTGTATTCACCTATATTCATCAGTTTCGATGGAAAACAGTAATCATTTTTCGCTTTATATATTCTTCGGGGTATTTGGAATTGTTTTTTAAGATTTGGGTGAATTATTAGGTGTATCTATATATCGAAATGCCTTATTTACTTAGTAATGTAATGTTTACTTAGTAATTACTTCGACGCGGAACTTGCACAATAAGCTAATACAAACTTTCTCTCAGCAATATACGACAGAGTACAATACGTCACGATACCAGCAGGTCGTGAATATTAATGGTGATGGCTCGTCCTTACCGTCCAAATTTAGGTCCTTGTTTTGTGGTGTTCTTTTTCAAGTTAGGTACGAACATTTGTTATAAAAAACGACTAGAAGAATGCTAAAAATAATATTACTATGGATGTGCATTGAGGGTGGACTGTCCTTTAAAGTAGTGGAATTGATGCATTGATTTTTCGATGCACTGATTCTCCGAAGCAATGATTGGTTGATTCATAGACCCCCTGTCATATTTTCATTAAAATTGCTATGATATTATACTATTAGCGCACTGGTGTAGTGCCAGGGGAGTATACACAATTAGCTTTTCCAACTTGTGCCACAGCAAGAAGACTTCGAACAGCCGAGAAATTGACAAACGTTTTCTTGTCGTCCCAAGGTAATATTCCAGTTATAGTGACAGTTTGTTTGCCGTACTGAGTGGCGACCATAGCTAGTAAATATCACACACAATACTTCATACTTGCATGTGTTCCTTAATTCAAGTCACTTCTAAAATCACATTTATTTAACCTTACTTACTGTTTTTTCCCTATGTCTGTACTGCGCCTCGTGAATAGTTTTTTAGATTGATAGCGCATTATAAAAGCTGTATTATTATTAATATTAGTATTATTAACGTACCTGGAATTCAATGTCCCCGGTACAGCAAACATCTTGACACATGCAGGTCGGCCCTCTAAGCTTCAGTACAGGTGTCTCGTTGGCATCGAGAATGTCAAAATGCGGTGCCATCATACTGGTTCTGTGCATAAAATGTTATGATATTGTACTTGAGATGAAATACAACTTTAGAAACACGACTGATGCGGCCGGATGGATTCAATTACAAAATAATGATTACGGGAAAGATTGATGGTAACATGAGAAGAGAGAAAAACAGACGAACTTTAGACCACTGGTATTACAGAGTGGACACACATATCGCACAGAGCGTATGGGATACAACACATATAAGCTACTGGTACTGCCTAACATAAAAATTGAACAATACAGCTGCTACTCGTCTGTAGAGGGCAGATTTATTACCTCGTAGAAAACAGAGAGTGTAAAGCTTGGTTCTACACCCTGCAGCCTGGCGTCCCTATATATTATAATGATTTTTTAGTAAAATGTTGTATTTTTTAGTGAGTAATTTTAACCCTCCTCCAGTCGACCCGACCTCCAATCTTCCAAGAATGGGAATTGGATACACAACCAATTTCAAGGTATAGCTTTATATATGTATGTCCACACTGGGCGAAAAGTGCTCGTATATCAGTACATAGCAGCGGACATAATACGGGCGTTTGTTCAGACTGGACATGGTGCAAATTTCGGTGCGTCTCCATTCGAATAGGAAGACGAAATACGTATGTGCAATGTCATAGGCTTAAATTAAGTTGGCCACCCATCTCCACGGAGTCATACCTATATACAATAATATGGTGCTAAATTGTCACGTGTGTAGCCTTTCAAATAAAGCACAATACCCTCCCCTCCGGTCATCCAAAATAGAGCGTGGGATATATATACACGTTGTAAACTAACACACGGCAGTGTGGTGTGGAGTATATACACGTTGTAAACTAACACACGGCAGTGTGGTGTGGTGTATATACGCATTGTAAACGAACATACAGTGTAGTCCACCTTCTGTGCATTTAATTGGGTGATATAAATGTTGTTGACAGGGGCCATTAAAAGGTTGCCTGGTCAATTTTATCATCTTAGTATGCAGTGGAACACATTAGTGTATTCCACTGTGGTAATATTGAGTGTGTAATCAGGGATATCCCTGGTGTAATGTAACGAAGATTTACATAGCGCCTAATATCCAAAGTTTAACACAATGCTCAGTGGCGCTTTTACATTTCCCCAGTCATTTTACATGTATCCAATGCATTAGAGCGATGATGTAGCGGTGTGTATATAAAGTATACTGCTACACTATTCTGATATATTCAGCGGTTATTGTATACGTATAGGCAAACAAATGGACAGCCGTATTTAATTACCGGAACAGTAACTTGTCGCCCACGGCCGTCTCATGGTAAAATGGTATAACTGCATTTTTTTCAATTTTTGAGTTAGAGATACATGGCTACTATTTCGGGGCGCTCTTTCGAATGGTGCTAAGCAGAAGTTCATAGCTCTCATGGTTTTTGAGGTGGTTATATCCATAAACGGTATATCTACGCGATGTTTGTTCAATCTATAAGGTAAAACGGTTTATCTTAAATTATACCATTTATTCCCATGTCGATTTTACGTATCACCAAAATGGAATCATTAAAATGATAATGTTACAAATAGCACAGTCGAGGTAATTTTGTATATTGATTGATGACGTACGCATGACAATTATTTACAAATACACAAGCACGAGCATATTATTTCACTGTCATAGCCTATACTAGAAAAAAGTCTAGCACATTTCGGTAATATCATGACATCAAGTTTACTATACACTACTCCGCATATAAATTTAATACATATATTTTATGCTGTTCTAGAAGCCGTAATGCTTATGAATTCATAATCATTTAGATTGAAAAGGCATATTTGGGGTTCAATATTCTAGCTCAGATGGTGACCTTGCCCTGGAATTGACCTTATTGTTCCGATTTTAGCATTATCTACATAATTCGAAGAATGACTTATATACGAACGTAGTCATAAATGGAATATATGTCCCGGAAAGTGCGTTACGGTCCCAGAGGGTGCGTCTTATGCACACTCCAATTTACAGTCGCAGAAAAACGTCGGGAGTCAAAATCGAAAACTATATACTGGTGCTATGTCTTAAATGTCATGAAATACCTCTTGGTACGATGGGAACTGCACTTTGTAAGACTGAAGTATGCGTGTGGAGATCGATAACAATTAACTTAGATCACTACATTACCTTTGGCGAACGTATCCGAGGGGCTGTCCAGTTGGCGTTGACACCGTAACCAGGAATCCACACGCGTCACTGTCGGCGCACCAACAGCACCCTGCGCAGCATTTAAATACCCGCTCTATGCGCATGACCTCCTGTTGATAGTTATTGGTGACGTGGATGAGGAAGCCACGCGCACTGCCGCAACACTGCGCGTTGCACTGATTTTCAATCTCTTCTTGGGCAAAGAACATCTAGAAAGATTGGAATAAGAAAGAGAACACAATATGAGCAATATTTTACACATAAATTCCAAGTTGTGAATAGTTTTGGTACCGAACCAAATATTTTAAATTTATTTTTCGTTTCAGAAAGTATGTCTTCAAAATCTAACTCGATCTATGGCGAAGCATGGTGTTATGTTATTTTAATATGGCGTATGTCCGATGTGAGATGGATACATATATTAACCTTTAGGCAATTCAAACGTTAGTGGACGTCACTAGTATATCCAAATATGTACAATAATGAAAACATATACCGTGAAGTCAGCAAGTAATGGAATATTATTAGTGGAATATTAATAGTGGAATATTAATAGTGGAATATTTAGTATGAGGCACTTTCAAGTTTAGGAGATATTTCCTCCAAAGCCATATATAAATATATAAAATAGTATACAATTTAACAGCACATAAATACCAGATGTTATAAAAAACTGCAATCAACCCAATATTAATAGTAGGCGACCACCTGTCAGGCAAATCCAATACAATACGATTATAGGCCTCTTAAATTTGAATGAATAGATTAATTAATATGTTTTATGACCATTTTACACACTTCAGTTTAACTTAAATTGATGAGCTAATTAAAAAAACGTAATGTTGCAATTTTACATTAGTTTCATAGAATGCCCCCAAATTACCACGAATCGAGCTTAAAATAGAGTGTAACTTCATTATAACCTAGGTCAAGATAAATGAAAAGCATGGTATTAGGAATATATTTCGGGACTAATATGTAAAGAAAATTGGTTTTAATGTGATCTTTTAGTAGTATTTTCTTATGTATATCATTGTTTTAATAATTTAAAAAAAAATCCAAGTATTCTATTGTTATTATGTATTATATTGTTTTGATTTTTGTGTAATTTATGTTTTGAGATGAAAAGGATTTCTATCGACAACAAGTTCAGACTTACAAAATTAACTGAATGTCAATCCATCTACAAATAACCAGTTATATGTATAATACAATATTTTTTCACATAATATTAAGTGTACAAACATATGCAATAGTTGCACATTATTAAAACGTTTGCACATTTGCACATTGCACATTTAAAAAATAAAATAAAACCGTTTTAAAATGAATGCGACACCTACATGGAAGGCCCGATTTGGACGGAAATAGTGTCCAAATGTGCTCAAGGCAACGAGAGAAAAAAATCATGGAAGAAAAAGTCATATCCTAGCAGTTACAAGTCACAAGTACAAATATTGCGGGGGGGGGGGCATTATGCCCCCAGTTAAGTTTTGGTTAATAGGACAATTATCCGTAAGGGAATGTTATTATATCGGGTCTATGCCAGAGTGCGGATTATGCCACCTTGGCCTAGGAGTTCTGTTCCGGGACACTCCGGTTTCGCCATCTAGCCCCCTTTCAGTTCATTGTGTCACGTGACCTGGGCAATTGGGAAGACTAGCAAATGGCTAACAAATTCACGCTGGCATGCAATGTTGAAAATAGAATACATTGCTGTGCAGTTCTAAATTATTTGATGACGTCACGTGTTCGGTGGAGCTTTTACTTTTGGCGGCCATGATAGTATCAAAAAACGACAAGAAACGCCGTCACATGTACTGTGTGCAGCCAATCAGAAATGGCCAATGAGGCGAGATCGACCATAATTTCGCTCTCCCAAGAGCGAATCTCGCTCTCCCAAGAGCAACAATCGTATCTGTCCAGTCCCTAATTTAGCAATTATTCCTGAATAATCCAGTCTTTCGCACGGAGTGAATATTAATTAGTGTTTACGTTTGATGATAGCCAATCCGGTTCTTGTATTAATCAAGAGTTGCATTCACACGCGCGTCAGACAGTAGACTCATAATTTTATTGATTGTCTGTACAGCCTGCACACATATCACACGCGCCCATTCACTGTGTGCATACACAAACTAGTTAGTCAGTTTTACTGTGTGGCAAGTTCACCCAAAACATATGCACTCTACGTATACAATGCAGCAAGTGGCTTAAAAATGGTTGAATGTAAACAGGCCAAACGAAAATATAGTATCAACAACACTTGAATATGAAGGACCGGTTTGGATGTGTTGGAATCTAGTCAATACTAATCAATGTATCTACATTCGAAGGTAATACTGGTACTGCAGATCATAAATATATAGGCCTGGGTTGTATTTCATGTAATTAATGTCAAAGTTAAACCTGATTTGTAACTTCGGCAACCTCCAAAAATATGGGATGTACTTCATGTAGCAGACCTGAAAAGACATGCATATTGTGACCATAAAATATTGCAGAACTAAGCCTGGATACTCATATGTACTGTGTAGGCCGGGAAATGGTCACTCCTTTTATTTGTTTGTATAACCCTGAAAGGGACTTGGATATAAATAATTAACGTAACTGGCACTAATATAACCTTGCTGTTGATGTGCCATTAAGCAATTGTATGTCTCTCTGAATAGTGGTTGTGTGTCAGCATGGGTTCAAGACCACTGCAAGTCGGGTCATACCAAATACTTTAAAAATGATACATGTCTTCTCCTTGATGTTCAGCAGTGTATTCCTTAAATATATACATATAAAACAATATTGAAGCTCCACTCCTTTAAGAGTGAGATCTCACTTTTTGAGGTGTGTAGATTGAAATTCACTCTTTTAAAGGAGTGAGATATGTTCACTCCTTCCAAGAGTGAACCCGTCTCACTCTTTTTAAGAACGGTCCCTGGCTACACTCCTCAAAAGAGTGAGATCTCACTCTAAAAGAGTGGATTCTCACTCTTTTTTTTAGAATGTATGTGTCAACGTTTGGTAAAGTGTATCAGACCACACTGCCACCGATTTAAGAAAGCAAAATTATAATTATTGAAATAAATCAAAATTATAGTTATTGTTACCATGACTATCATCACATTTTCGTCAGGGGTTGAAGTTGCGTTATATATAAACATATTATTATATATATGTATGTATATATATATATATGAATATGTTACTTTCTCGGCATATGTAATACGTGTGTTACATATGGCTTGTTGATGGTATTATGCATAGTGACTAACATAATGACCTGAGTATGCCTCTTTGGAAGGGCAAATGTGATGCTCAGATGTTCACGACATTGAAAAGTATTGATGTATGCCATTATTGGGGCAGCTTCTTTAGATAATTCACAGGATAGTTGATATAATTAATAACTCTGTGTTGGATACACAGATTCGGGAGGAGCAGTATGGATTTCGTAGGGGAAAATTAACAATTGATGGTTTGTCCTCACTTAGACAGTTGGTGGATAATATTCTGGAATCAAAGGGAGTTTGCCATTGGGCAATCTGTATTTCAGAGAAGGTTGATGATAATTTAACTGTGGAATGAGTCATGTCTACGTTGATGTGGATATATGTACCGGAAGCATAAATCAGGATGGTATATATATATAGGATGTTTGGAGGAGTTTGTGATAAATAAGTAACGCATATAATGCAGTGCCCTACGTCCAGTACATTTCATTACGACAATGCAAGATATTATCAGGGAATTATGCACCCTAAATAACCTTCTGTAAAAACTCATATATACCTTTGCTATGGCAGGATTTTTCAGTAGAGTGGAATGATTTATTTGAGAGACAAAGTTTACGTATGTATACACTCTAAAAAGGTATGATATAATTTTACTACGCCGGTGTTCGTATAGTACCTACGACCTACCATTGATTACGTAAATCTGATTCATTTTAACCAGATTCTGGGTGAAATCAACCAGATCTGCATTAGAAAATTCACCAATATGTCGTAGGTGATCTACGAATACCGGGTCTGGTGAAATTCCAATAAACTGTTTAGTGTGTATGGATAAGGCAGATGATTTGTCAATGAGCTCCCATCTTCAGAAGTTGTGTATAAGTTCCCTAGCAGAACAAATATATTAAACATACGCATACTTTTGCTTATGTGGGTGACTCGTTTATGGAGATGCAGTGGCGGATCCAGGACGTTTAGAAAGGGGGGGGCGCCCAACACATTTTTGTAATGGAATTATCGGTGAATAGTGTAACGTATATGAAAGACAGTGAAAAAATGGGGGGGATGGGGCGCCCCTGGATCCGCACCTGAGATGGGCGGTCGAAACATGAGAGAGTAATCTTTGGTATTATGGTGTGTCATTTGTGAAGGGTATTTCTTTAATTTAGATCAAAATAATGATACGTAACAACAAATTCACACATGTAGGTCCATTCATTAATACATTAAAACCCATACACTATATGTGTACATGATTTGTGTGTATCACATACAAGCAATGGTTGTACTGTGAAACACATATTATAACCAGTACTAAGTCCACAAATAACCAATTCACTGCAGCCGAATATAGCTTGAATATGAAACTGAAACAATGTTTACAAATGGCAAACAATTAAATTGATAAGGTGTAGTCCCTGCAATTATTAATAAATGACTTGTGATAAACCACGCATCAAATATAGGCTAATGACCTAGCCGCATACCATTACATTGGGTCGTATGCCTGTCAAGTACATATCATTATCAAGTATACTCAGCGCTATAATTATTAAAAATAATAGGTACACCATTCTACTTTCGATATGCGTCATACTGTTGTATGTTGGTTGTTTTGTTCGTTAAAGGGCGCATCCCCAAATGCTCCAGTATCAATAAATATAATCAGTCAGTAATTATTGTACAAGGCATGCATCAAAAGTGTATATATATATATATTTCGGAAACTAGATTGATGGTCTCATTTTTTACTTCTATCTCTTGGTTACGTTCAGGATAATACGTGATACTCCCAAAATAATAGATATGAACATTATTAGTATAACATCCACATAGATATGTTGTTAAATATGGAGACGGTCGTATATGCCAATATAGGTCGCTATTTAAAATCTAGTATGTTTAAGGTTTAGTGCGACGTGGTAAACTTCGAGAATAGCGTTGATGCGTTGGAGTATATATTGATTGTACTTTGTTCGTACGTTCACATGATGCTATAATATAACCGGTTGTCGTGTGGATATTATTAAAGTATGCATGCATGCACGCACCTGTAGTTTAGATGAACGGATACATATGAATGGAGGTATTTGATTGGTCGAGTTATGCATATTATCTATAGTATGCAATCCGTACTATTTACATGGATATTAGCAATGCCATTAAATCGTCGCTGTACATGTGACAATACAATATGTACTGTAGATTTACAATATTTAAATAACGGAAGATACTATAACACATCAAACAATGTGGCTTCGTTGGTATATTTTAAAATAACCTATCAATGTTTTACGAATAAAGCCTCGCCCACTCAATAATATGCGAGGTATCATCGTTAAAATCAATAGGCTTCTTAACCAACCCACAGAGCAGCCCTGTACCCAAAATCAACTCAAGCCGACTTACGGTTATTGAGTTACCCTGTTCACGAGCAATTTCACCATAAGTCCCCAAAAATTATCAAGGTCACTGTAAAGGTCAAATACGTTACTCGATTCAATCTCACCAAAATGATCGTAAAACTCAATGACGCCACATCCAACAAATGCTTTGTTATATTCTTACAGATGTAAAACGTTTTCAGATCCCATAATCCCTCGGGGATCAAGTAATTTTCATAAATCAGTGGTTTTAAGGTGTTTAATGACCTTGCACGATACGGTGTTTTTTATAATAAATATCCACACTTACGATACACGCACCATACCAAAAAATGAGTTTATACAATGTCCTGACATGGGTTATTGGAAAAAACGTAAAAAAGTTAACCTTCCACACCCCGTAACTCGTGAACCGGATACAGACATGTACGATTTAAGCAAAAACACAACAGCATCACTCAGCACACCAAGCTCTATCACAATACCCAGGAATCACAAATCTGATATAATGATTTATGTTTTGCTGTTTTCCCGATAAACTGGGCTACTTTTTAAAAAGTTATATTTGACGTTGATCGACATGGTTATTGAGATACAGTGTTTACGAACCAATTATCACGATTTTCGGATTATGCCACACTCACTAATTAATATGCATGTTATTGCCGCCGAAAACAGGCGGGTTTCTTCAGTGTGCCATAGGGTATAATTTTTTCCAAAATCTCAAAAAAGTGAAGGATTCGCCTGTACATTGTAAAATAGGCTAGCCTCAAACCTATCAATATTTCTCGAATAAAGCACCTCCCACTCATTAATATGTGAGGTATCGTCGTCAAAATCAATAGGCTTCCTAACCGACCCATAGAGCAGCCCAGTACAAAATATCAACTCAATCCGACTTGAGATACTGTGTTCACGAGCAATTTATAATTTTCGCAATATTTTACGAAAACTTCCCAAAACACTGTTATTTTCCAAAAATTAAATAAACTTTGAGCTAAATTAAATTCCAACCGGCCAGTTGAAAAGCAAGTTGAGGAATGATGGGTTTATCATAGAGTGTATGCAGTATGGGTTGTTACTATTATGGTCACGTGATATGATATGGGAGTGACGTCAAGGGGGCCTGGGCTAAAAATATACTATAGGTCAGTTGTGTCCAGGTTTGTATATATTTGTCTGTAATGTGGTAAGATAGTCGTGTTATAGATACACGAAACACAACAAGTGTTATCAAGGCTAGTAGTGCGTAGTGAAAACATACTGGATGATACAAGAGCTGTAATGTAGCGGAATCTCAATTTAGGTCTACATAAATTTCCAATAAAACAATGATGGATTCAGAATTCACAAGTAAATTACTTACCTAGCCATCGAAATAGCAGTAATTTAAAGGAAGTACATAAATCTTGACAAATATGTAAATTGCCAGGTACTATACCGTGACTTGACCTTAGACGTAACACTTGATAATAATCTGTGGTATTCTTGATTCGTGTACTTTCCGAAAAAA
>JAODAI010143861.1:0-11064 GCA_027575025.1 Scotoplanes globosa | reverse complement strand
AAGAATACACTAACTAACTGCCGCGTCATTGGCCAACGCTCTCCATCTCCCTCTATCCATGGCCATAACCCTCCAATTGCCATCCCCCAGCCCTCCTAAAATCCCTCTCTTGTATATCAAAAATAATTAAAAAATGGCATGCTACCAGAAGTCCAACGGTAGTTGAATATACCTTGACGTTTTTGTAGGAGAAAGAAATAATAAGGTTATACTGTACTATTTCCAGTTAAGTAGACTGTAATTTATACCAAAGCTATTTTGATGTGTAAAATACTAGTATTGTAATTAGCTTGATTACAGCAACAAATATATTAAAATAACACATTATATTGACCAAATAGTTTTCAATTCTGTATGTTTCGGACGTTACACTATGTTAACATCTTTACTTCCATCATGTCTAATATATCATGTTTTTCATCACATCCATTGAGTCTGTTGCATCTTTAAATAATACTCCAATGTGTTTTAAGTATGTAAATTATCCAATACACATTTAAAGCTATCAAAGAAGTCAATATTGATGGTTGGAGTTAAGATGTTAACAAAATGTAACGCCCGAAACATATGAGGTGTTAAATTTTGAAACGGTCGGTGAATGAGCTATTTTCAATTTTGTTTCAAGTGATTGACTATAGCATCACCCATGGTTAATATGGAATATGTTTGGGTTAAAAAAGCTGATTTTAATATGCTTCAAAAAAACTTTAAATTGCCATACCTAGTATTTGGGTAATTTTTACCTTCAAAGTATATGTTGGGGTGTCCAAGAAAGTCAAAAATGTCAACAAATAACCTCTTAACTATGCTCATAATAATAGTATTGATTCAAAATGACTTTGATGTAATACATTTTTAATACATACACTTTGAAACACGCTAAAGTTTTAGCAACAAAACACCAACAATCCTGTTATATTCCTGAATTTTTCATAGGTTTATGGTATGAATTAAAGTCAAGCATTTAATTTTCACAAAAGTATAAACATTATTGATCGTAAATTTGTATATTTAAAATATGTGGGTTCATTTTCAATCTATGCCCCTTTGGTTGACACCATGTTAAAAAAACAGAGCCATATATATTGCCGGAAGCTTTCAGATATCCCGCGGGCGATGCGGTGTATAATCCGAGGTCTCTGCCATACATACTAATGTAGTACTTCAAATATATTTACAATGATTCTTTCCAACAAACAAGTGAAATCAATACGGTCCAATTAAGAAGCGAGCGAACAGTATCGTAATCACGAGCGACAAGATATTGGTTGACTAATCACTTCCTAACATAGGATGAGCAGAAGGGGGAAATCAGGGAAAATATCAGCAACCCGAGAGATGTGTGTAATTTGCACCGACCTTACGCAAGACGCCGTTTAATCGAGGAAGAGTCGGCATCGATTACGTAAGTAGTAGCCTTCCCTTTGATTTGACAGGAGAACAACAATCGCCTGATTTATAAACGGCATATATTTACGTTTTGACAGCACTTTTACTCGTACAATTTGATTTAGTTCAGATTTAATCGCGGTGTATATTACTCTTTCCAGTGCACAACACAGAGTTCCGGTGAAATTAGCATATGGTTGATAGGCGTGTGTTTGCGGGCTTGGGACAGTGACCCTGTCAGGGACTCAACAACAGCGACTCCAAATATGTGAACGTAGTTGGATGAGAAAGATTGCGGTGGTTAAGCGCGTGGATAGAGGTGGGTTGGAGGATATTCGGGATGAGATTGGGATGAATAGGACCGAGTCTTGCAGAGAGGGTGATGAGGGGACGCATGGGGTGGGCTAGATATGTAGAAGGTAGGGTTGAAGACCGACTCCCGAAAATGTCAATGTCTCATGTGGAAGTTGGTAGAAGGGGTAGGGGGGACCTCGTCTGAGATGGAAGGACTGTGTTGAGAAGGACTGTGTTGAGAGGGGTGTTAGGAGGGCTGGAGGTGATGTAGATTGTAGTGTCTTGGTTACGTATAGAGGGATCGGTGGAGGGCTTTGACCAATGATACGGCTGTCGGTTAGTATTTTTCCCACCCTCCTTAGGGATTCATGGGGTAGACAGAAAGGCACACATTATTCAATTAATCAGTAGTCTGTGTTCATTCATTTCAATAAATGTAGGAAAATAATAATAATGGCAATAATTTGGAAGACAACTATTCGCTTCGGTGCTATATTAAACTATTTCATAGTTATCGCATGGAGTACGAAAACATAGGTCATCGGTCATAAGGTCAGACCGGTTAAAAACAATAACAAACAACGCTCTATCCACCACGGTAACCTAGTTATTAAGCATATTCACATAAGCAGATTAGTAAGCCTTAATATAATAATTTGTTAAATTGTGCCTAAACGTTATAAGTTCGTTTATTTGATTGTGATAATGTATTATCCATGGTCTTGTCCCCTCTCCTTAGAGAGAGTTGCAAGTATTGTATTTGGGCTTATGGGACATGAAGACACTTTTACATGGTAAGTTTTCCCATTTGAATGAAGGCGGGCCAATAGTGCACGGGAGGCGCATCTTGCGCCCCCTGTACATGCCTGATTGTATTGTGTATATAGTCATCCACGACCCTCCAATCACCATCACCCAACTATATTGCTAGATCGTCAGCATATAGTAGCTTTTCCAGTACATTCTTTGTACGGACTTTTCTGCTAATCACTTCCATTACCACAATGAGTGACTGGGGGCACTACACTGCCTAAGCCCAATATTAATCACACACTCATCTGACATCCCAGAACCAACTAGGACCATACCCCTTGTACCTTCATAAGGGCCCTCCACCATCCTAACTTCTGATTCAAGAACACCCATCTAACTTAACGTAGGCCCACACATAACTAATTTCCTAGGAACCGTATCATAGGCCTAGGCCTTCTCCAAATCTACAAAACGCAATGCCATACTCCCTTTCACCTCCAATTTAGTTTCCACCAGCCGCCTAAGTGAGAACAGCCTATCACTTGTCCCTCTTTCCTCACGAAAACCCTGCTGTTCCTCCCCAATCTCAGGCTCAACTCTAGCCCTAATTATTCTATCCAAAATCAATTCCAAAAGCTTAAAAACCGGTACTAACAATGTGATACCCCAATACTTTCCTGGATCATACTTTACTTTGCTTCCAAATATATATATACAAGCAGGCCAGTCCGCCATTCCTTTGTAGGGGACTCCTCTCCCTCAAACACACATTGAGCAGTCTCCTTAACCACTTCACTCCCACATACTGTTTACCATAAATCTTCTTTATTCCGTAATATATGAGGCTATTTTGAATATGACAAACAGTTTATGTCGCAATTTAGTATGGGTATATACATTATACAAGCTATTTCGAATAGCCATATGTTTAAATGAGATGTACTAAAATGAGGAAATGGAGATAAGCACACGTGTGCCATCGGTGCTCTTTATATACACTAAAGTATGATATATAATGCATGAGGTATACCCTTAAAGTATGATATACAATGCATTGGTATACCCTTAAAGTATGATATATAATGCATGGATATACCCTTAGAGAATGATATATAATGCATGGATATACCCTTATAGTATGATATATAATGCATGGGTATACCGTAAGTATGATATACAATGCATGGGTATATCCTTAAAGTATGATATATAATGCATGGGTATATCCTTAAAGTATGATATATAATGCATGGGTACCCTTAAAGTATGATATACAATGCATGGGCATACCCTTAAAGTATGATATACAATGCATGGGTATACCGTAAGTATGATATACAATGCATGGGTACCCTTAAAGTATGATATATAATGCATGGGTACCCTTAAAGTATGATATATAATGCATGGGTATACCCTTAGAGTATGATATATAATGCATTGGGTATACCCTTAAATTTGGGGTATGCAGGGTGTCGCGTAGCGCTCAACAAGGCTAACTACATTGATTATATCGCTAAGCGCTTTGCTAATTTGTTGAGTGGTATTTATTAATGACAATCCACCCAATTTGCTATACTCAGTCAAAGAAGTCATGCATTGAAATACATGTTTTCCTTGAAATATATGTTTTTCCACGATGGTCTGACATGAATTTTGAGGATTAGCTATATTCCAATTTCAGAAAACATGCCTACATTGTATTTAGAAATAGCATAACAAATATTAGTATTAAGGACCGGGTATTTTAAATTTGATATCCATTTTAAGTCGGGCCCCAATTGTAGTGTCCCGGTTCACCTCCACCATGCACCAAAGTGTAAAATGAAGCTGAAAGTGTAAAATATATCTGTGTCCATTTTTTTTATTATATATCAGTATTGGCTCCAACATACCCTCCCCCAAAGAACTCTTCAAGATAGTTAACATGCTAGTGATATTATTATCAAATATTAAACGGTGGCACTTCAACTATTACTAATATTAATGCAGGTCCGAATTTATTGGTTATATTCGGCTAGCGTGTCGCAATTGTTAGAGCATCCGCCTGCAAGCCGGAATACCAGATAGTGGTTTCGTGCCGGCTAGGGTTCGAGACCCCTGGATGTCGGGTCACACCGAAGACTTTAAAAATGGTACATGTTGCCTTCTCGCTTGATGTTCAGCGTATGGGATTGGAGCATGGTCAACAATCCAGTGCTCCTCGACTAGGAAAAAATCCGAGGACGGCGCTGTTAAACCGAAAGGTTAGAAATGAGCCGCTAAACACAACCAACAACAACTAAATATATACATTAAAACATAAGTTGGGGGGAGGGGGGATCTTTCAATCTGACGCTGGCGAGGTATCCAGCCTATTTTCATATACGTAATATAATAATGTGTTCTTCTATTCCTACTTGGTTAACTACACAGCCGCGGATTGAAACTTTCGCGTATAAAATTACCATCTAATTAATCAACTAAAATGAATGTCTGAAAGTGAATGTCTGAAAGTTTAAACACATTTGTATTAGGCTAACTACTCAGCCGCGGATTGTAACTTTAGCATATATAAAATTACCAACTAACTGACAAATAAAAAAAAACGAGAATGTCTGTAAGTTTAAACACAATCATATTAGGCTAACTACTATACTAAGTCGCGAATTGCCAACTATAGCGTATATAAAATTACCAACCAATTGATAAATAAAATGACTTTGTTGGTCTTTCTATATGAGGCTGGTGAGATATCAAGACAATTTACTTAGACGTAATATAATAATGTGTTCTCAGGAATGTCTGAACGCTTAAACACAATCGTATCAGGCTAACTACTCAGCCACGAATTGCAACTTTAACGTACTTACCAATAGATACATTAAAATATAAGTTGGGGCATAGGCGTAATAGAATAACGTCTTCTCATGAATGTCTGAAAGTTTAAACACATTCATATTAGGCTAACTACTCAGCAGCGAATTGTAACTTTAGCGTATATAAAATGATCAACTAATTGATAAATATAAATGACATTGTTAACGGGTTTTATTTGGGCGGAGAGGCCCTATCTATGTGCGGCTGGTGAGGTATCAAGCCAATTTGCATAGACATAATGGAATAAATGAATAGTGGCGGACTGCCAACTATAGCGTATATTAAATTACCAACTAATTGATAATAAAATGAAATTTGTAAAGATTATTTTGGGGGAATGGGGATCTTTCAATGTGACGCTGGTGAGGTATCAAACCAATTTTCATAGACGTAATATAATAATGTGTTCACATGAATGTCTTAAAGTTTAAACACGATTGTATTTGCCGCTAACTACTTAGCCGCCGATTGTAACTTTAGCGTATATAAACTTACCAACTAAATAGATACATTCAAATATAATATGGGGGGGGGGGAAGTCTTTCTATATGAGGCTGCTGAGGTGTCAATCCAATTTTCATAGACATTATAGAATAATGTGTTCCTATGAATGTCTGAAAGTCTAAACACATTCGTATTTGGCTAACTACATAGCCGCGGATTGTAACTTTCGCTTATACAATTACCAACTAATTAATAAATTATAATTATTATTATTTTTATTATTTTTTTGGAGCTCTGAGGATTCTATGTGAGGCTGGTATTATGTGAGTCTGGTGAGGTATCATGCCAATTTGCATAGACGTAATAGAATAATGTGTTGTCATGAATATCTGAACATTTAAACACAATCGTTTAGGCTAACTATTCAGCCGCGGAATGTAACATGTAACTTTAGCGTATATAAACTTACCAACTAATAAATATCAGATGGGGGGGGGGGAGAGGATGGTGCGGTATCACAGCAGTTTTTATAGACATAATAGAATAATGTGTTCTCATGAATGTTTGAAAGTTTAAACACATTCGTATTAGGCTAACAATTCAGCTGTGGAGTGCAACTTTAGCGTATATAAATTTACTAACTAATAAATACATTAAAATATAAGTTGGGGTGTGGGGTTCTATTTTCTATGTTATGCCGATGAGATACTGCGCTACTTGCACATACATTGACATATATATACAGAGTATACCAGCTACTAAAACGTGAACGGAGATCATCACACCACAGTGTAACTTTATATTTGTCCAAGGCTGACTATACTCTGCTATTACTGATATCACCAAATAATTGATATCATTTAATTATTTAACATGAATAAAAAGTAACCTGGCTTGCGTGCCGAACATAATTGTGTGCACACCATTATCGCATTGCCGTTACCCTGGTTACCGCACTAAAAATTCAGTAATGTGTAAATCTAGTGAATTAATAATAATTAAAAATAAATTTAATCACCATTAATACTTTCGCCAATCGTTTCTTATCAATATGAAACGTTTAAGTAGAAGTAAATTTAAATTTGATGCCTACTAAATTGTAAAGTTATATCAACAATACACACATTTGTATTACAATTCGTATTAAAAAGGTAAATTTCGTACAACATTCCATTCAATACATATACAGATATTGAGACAAACGACACAGATTAACACAATAGTCAATAACTGTTTCAAGCAATTACATAAATAATATTACATGGAAAACACAGTAACCTTATACATACGCGCACCGATGCACTTTTAACATAGCTAAAATTCCCATAACATAAATTAATGCCAGCTTGTCGCGGTACCATTTGATATACGTCGCGTACTATTTATATGTCAGTTTGTGACTTCTGATTGGTCAAACATGGCTTTTACAGTTTCAATTGACAGTTCACTGTCAATCAATCTATATTATAACTATAGCTTCTCACTTTAGATGGGTGTAAATCTCAGCCATTCAAATGTAAACGATTACATTGTCAGCCATTGATCCATTGACAAGTCTGTCAATCAGTTCGTCAGTCAGTTCGTTGATCAGTCCGTCGATCAGTTCGTCGAACAGTCCGATTTGTCCTTCGATTTGTCCTTCGATTTGTACATCGATTCGTTCATCGATTCGTTCATTGATTCGTTCATCGATTCGTTCATCGATTGGTTCATCGAATAGACCATCGATTATACCATCGAATTGACCATCGAATAGACCATCGAATAGGCCATCGATTAGACCATCGAATAGACTATCCATTGGTCTGTCGATTGCATCGATTAGTTCATCAATTGTACTGCAATGGTTGGAGTATATATCAAATCTGACTTGACATCCATCTTCGGCTATTCTTCCTGAACATTTCTTATATTTACATTTTTTCAATCGGATACAAAACGAAAGAGTTACAAGCCGTAGCAGAGAGCGTTGATTTTTTTTAAATTTACAAATTCATAATAAACATCCACTGACTCTACTGTTATAACTATGAAAAGCAGAATATGTACCAATGCTATTATTGATTTTTGGTCGCTTTCCACTCCAATGTGTAATTTACAACTATACATTTTCCGAAAGATGACGAAGTCCTCTTTCAACTCTGATGTGTGTCAGGAAGATATAATTATGCAATATGCAAATATCCTAATTATAAATTCATATAATGATATACATCAATTACATGACAAAGGCTATAGTGAATATCAAATCTGATTTGAAATACATATTGTGCTCAACTTTCTCACCATTTCATAAACTTACATTTTATAAATCGGAAAATCAATGAAACAGTTACATGCAATAAAAGAGATTGTAGATAATTGTAAATTTGCATATTCATGTTGTTTCTTTCAAATATAGTGGGTTTTTATCAAGGTGTGTAGTATATGACAAGAAATAGCAATTAGTAATGTAGTAAACATGTAAAGGGGAATTCCTTATATTTTTTACATAATGTACCGGTACTTTGTACACTTTCTAAATTTTGATCCAGAGTTTCCGTTAAATTACCATGTAAGCATACCTCATGACTATTCATACATGTCAACCATAATCAAAACTCTATATAATTATATAGGTCTTATACCATTTCAGACCATACATGAAGTTGGATTGTGACAGGTGATAAGTTTCAGCCTTGGAATAGCGTAACCAAAATGATATTATTTGGATTAGTCTATATTATAAGCAAATAATGGCATTTCTACATTTCATGAATATTCATGATATCAATAGCATTGCAATATATTTGAATTATTGAAAGTAGTGTTTATATAATGTCTATGTTATAATAATATCTTGCTTTATATAACTATTATTGCAGCATTTCCTTACTTGTATGAATTATACAGTATTGGAATAGGCTTATACTGGAATGTACTTAGGTACATGAATATTCATAATGTCAATAATATTGCAATATATTTGAAATACTGAAAGTAGAGTTTATATAATGTCTATATTATAATATTATCTTGCTTTATATAACTATTATTGCAGCATTTCCTTACTCGCATGTCTTATACAGTATTGGAATAGGCTTATAATGAGATGTAATTAGCTCATGAATATTCACAATATCAATAATATTGCAATATCTTGAATTAGTAAGGGTATCATATACCCAAATCTATATTATAGTATATATTGCATACAAATACTGTTGCCGTGTTTACATAATCCTATGTCGTTCCAGTAGTGGAATAATCTGGTTTATTGTCAAAATATTGATGTTTTTGTGAAGAAACACCTCCAAGTTCGACCAAGCATCCCTGCGAGAGGAAAGATGATGCAACAACAGACCATCCGGGCCAGCTAGCCTACTAAGTCGACCCGGCCTCCACGGATCATATACGCCTCCAGTATATATGTAGATACACCCACACACATGTATGAATAGGCTAATTATTGATTGTACAACAGTTCATGAATATTCATAATGTAAATAATATTGTAATATCTTTGAATTTATACTGAAAGTAGTGTTTATATAAGGTCTATATTATAATAGTATCTTGCGTTATATAACTATTAATGCAACATATCCTTACTCGTATGTCTTATACAGTATTGGAATAGGCTTATAATGAAATTTAATTAGCTCATGAATACTCATAATATCAATAATATTGAAATATCTTGAATTAGTAAGGGTATCATATACCCAAAGTCTATATTATAGTAGGATATATTGAATACAAATAATGTTACACCCATTTATCTACCCTCATATTTTTACTACTCATTCCTCTACCCCATAAATATCTACACTCTATCTATCTCTCTATCCCCCATCTCTCTACCCCCACCTCCGACCTCCATAGCACTATCCCCATTAGATATGTCCCCATCGCTCTATCGCCCCATCTCTATATCGCCCCATCTATATAGTATGTCTATACCTCATATCTTTATCCCCCCCCATCTCGCTGTACCCATATCCATATCTACCAGAATCTCTATATCCCCCAATATCTGAATATCTCCATTCTCTCTTTCACCAAAATATCTACCCCACCTCTCTATCCCCCATCTTACAACACCCCGTATATATATATCCCCATATCTATATCCCCCATTTATCTACCCCTCTCATCTCTATATTCCCCCATCTCTGTCAACCCCCATCTTTCCCAGACCCGATCTCTATCCACATCTCTCTATCCCACATATCTATTTCGCACCATCTATTTATAGCCCCATCTCTCTATCCAGGATATCTCTGTCCGCCATCGCTCTATCCCCACATATATATATCCTCAGTATCTATATATTCAATATCTCTATCCCCATGTATATATCCCGCAATGTCCTTATTCAACCATTTCCTCATATATATATACCCCAACTCTTTATCCCCCATCTCTATCTCCACATCGCTGTATCTCAAATATATATTATCCATCTCTATAACCCCTTCTCTATATCCCTCATATCAATATCCTCCATATATATGTCCCCATTATATATTTACCCCTTCTCCATATCCCTCTATCCTCCATTTCTCTACCCATCACTCTATCTCCCACATGTCTATCCCATATCTCCATCGACCCCACCATATCTACCCTCACATATCTCTACCCTCCCATCATCTCTATCTTCCCATCTCTGTACCCTCGTCGCTCTACTCTATATATATATATATACATCCACCACATGCCTATCCCCACCTGTCTATACCGCACCTCTCTATCCCAATATATATCTATCCCCCATATATCTACCCCACTTCCCAACCACCATCTCTCTGTCAACCAATCTCTATATTACCTGAATATCTATCCCCATATCTCTATCCCCATATATATATATCCCCCATCTCTCTACCCCCTCATATCTATCCCACCATCTCTCTAGCCACCATATCTCTAGCCCATCTCTCTATACCCACATCTCTTTAACCCCCATTTATATATACCACTGTCCACAATATCTATAAACTCCAAATATATGTCTCTCACATATATATATCATCTATAACTACCCCCGTCTCTCTATCCCCACATCCCTTTACCCTCCCATCTATCTACACTCATATCTGAACCCCCACATTTCTACTCACCATCTCTCTATCCCATATCTCTACCCCCATCTCCCTACCCCTCCATCTTTTTATACCAATATATATTTATTCCAACCTATCTCTGTCCTCAAACTCTTTAACCCCCATTTATGTCAACCCCACCCCCCGTTCTCTCCCAAGCACCCCCTATGTATCTTCGTCTCTCTATCCACCCATTTATATCACCCGAGATCTCTCTCACCCCCATTTATCTTCCCCC
>JAODAI010143750.1:0-11065 GCA_027575025.1 Scotoplanes globosa | reverse complement strand
GTAATCAAACATTCTTAGTCGAAATCAGTCGGGTCTGTGGCCCAATTAGTTAAGGCGTACGCACGGTAAGCGTGGGGTGGAGAGTTCGAATCCCCCTGGACCCCGAATTATTTTATATCGATTGTTCTTGTTCAAACGGCAAAGGTTGCCAGTACTTGATTAAATTAATAATTTATTAACATGGTCTAAATTCCTTGTTAATGGGGGGCGTGAGTCTAATTTATATTTATATATATGATATATATATAATTATGTGTGTATATGTATATATATAAGTATACCAATATTTATATATATATATAACTTATCATGCCCAGCAGTTAACAAAGTGTACGTAACTAAAAATCATCAATCAATCGTCTACACTTGCTAGCTGATGTAGCAACAAAATTCCATTTTAATCGTTACCCTGCTGGTTAGTTAACAGGCAGCTGTAATTAATAATCGCCCTCATTAGTAACTACACCTATTAAAAGTTCATAGAAGAGTGTATCAAAGATGCATATAGAGCTTGTGATTGATTTATGGAATTGCTTCGAACGAGTGTGGTCGCCATGTCCACCGGTAGTCCGGACGGCACGTGTCAGGTATAATTAAGCGGTTGATTTACATACTATTGCCGCTCAATTTAATTCGCATTTCGGGAAGTTTAATTACCCAAGCTTCACAGCCAAAGCTGTGTCCAGTACAGTGTATTAAAAGTGATTCATAGCATACTGGTACGAACATATTGAATGTTCATAGATAAAGTAGGCCAATGTATTATACAAATGTATTAGCATGTATATACATACTGTAGTTATATAATATGCATGTGGAGCTATACAACTTCAGTAAATACATATTTTTACGTGTAGGCCTATGTCGATTTTACTTCACTTCGAAGCTATTTATGTCATATATAGACACATAGCCTATATATAAGTAGGTATATTTACATATATGTATGTCTATACAGCCTATATATAAATGTGTATATTTACATATGTATGTATATATATGGGATCACAAAATATGAATATGGTATAGGATGTGAAATAATAAATCAAATATACCATCATATCAATCAGATGTTTATTGAATGTAAATTTTGTTTTGACATATGAGCGAAATGAGATATTGATATGGTATTGATATATAAATGGTATAATTGAATATACGTGTAGGGTAGATTCGGGTAGATGCGGTTCAACTCCACTATAATAATTACCCTGCTGACTTCGTGGGTATGGTTCGTATGTGTGGGTATTCAGGGTTTGCAAGGAATACGTCATTACAATGGCATAGTGTATATTGTTTGAAAAAAGGCGTAACGTGATATTTTCGAATGATTTGGGGGCGTTCAACAATTATCTTTTTAATAATCGATTTTAGCTTTGAAATTGTGTTTGCTTTATTAATGTATTAAGCCATCGTACTTTAATAGAAGATAATTATTCAAATTTTGTAACATTTCAAATTTTCTTTGAAAAAATGTAAACTATTATTCATAAAATAGAGTCAACTATTTATTGGCCAGTAATATAAACCTATCCCTTTGTGCAGTCCTAACTCATGTGCTGCTTAATATTTCAAGTGCCCACATTTCAACAGTCTGGTAGCTCCTCGTAGCAATGTGATATACATCGAGAATAATATTTAAGAGTGACGAAATGTCGGAGACGAGGTTTCTCTTTCGTTGCAGTGACATCATTTAGAGGAGCGCTAATTGAACACCTGCTAAGTTAATAACGAAACGTCGTAATGATCGGTATTCGTGAATTATGGCAACTACAATTATACACATTATACACGCCAATCAAACTGAATCTTTTATTTATATAATTTTTATATCTGTAATGAATTTAGTTGCGTCCCATTCGTGTCTGAATGTAAAATGCGATGTATGGCGTTCGTCGTTACATATACGAGCGGTTTCGATATCCCCGTGAAATAACAGCATACTAATGAGCCACGTTACCGTGTCTCATATGCACTGATACGGCGGTACGAATGCAAAGTATCTCTCCTCCTTCCTCTTCCACGGTCGAACAGATTCCGCTGAATTATAAACCAATTTTCGTCCGAAACTGCCAACGTGGATGGCTCAAAGTTGTTCGTATATCATTTCCACCGCGTTGAAAAGAGGCGTGCCATGCGTGTCACGCATACTGGATGATATGTTCCCAAGTAATGAAGACTTGGCCGGAACGTATACGAAGAATCCCCCGGGAGGTCGGATACACCTGTTGACATGGCTTCCAAGTTTGATGAAAGCGTGTAATAGGATTGGCCACGTGGTTGACGAAACATTGTCCCACAGAGAGGTGGATTTGCCGAATATGTTGCGATTGCCTCCCATTTTGGCATCCACGGCATCTATTTCCTGTCGTCAACTTTGAGGGGGTACCCAGCAACATGAATGGGCAACACCGGAAATGGACGATGAAGAAAAAATGGGAATGAATTGAGCAGAAAATAAAAGCAATGAGAGGAAATTATGAGGAAGATCGATTTATAATTCGCGCTGTTGTCGCTCCAATGTCACAGACTATCTTGAAGCATAATTGAGCCCGACAGCGACTCTCCAAAATGTGCCTTTTAATATTCAGTTACATATTTACAGCCCAATATGATATGGCCAGACTTTGACAGACGGCAATAGAATCTATAATTGGCTTTGAAGTACATTATATTGAAATTGCAATGTATATTTTGCGCTTTATATTTATTCAATTTGATTAATGAGCGAACGCCAATTCAAGTCCATATGGCCGCTTTGTCGCTGTCGAAATAGAAAGCAACGTCCCGTTTTACGTCGAGAGTTTCATTAGGGCACCGTAATCCCCTTCCTATTTCTATGAGTCTAATCAGGGCTATTGTTATTCCTAATGGACAGCAGAAGGTATGCATAAGATAAGGGTGTGTCTTTTGTTGGCGAAAGCGCAGAAAAACTAATGTTATGAAAATGAACATATTGCCAAGATTTAGTCGCCTTTTGACGCAGCAGAAAAGTTCGGCGTCCTTAAGTAATATGTCGGCGGTGGAAGACGCACCTGCCCACTTCTTGTCGCTAATACAATTTCAGTACGCGACCCCATATTACTCGAATGTTAGGCCTCCAACCCACACACCTACTGTCACATGTCGAAGCGTTAGCTTATAAATGTAATTAGAGCTATTGCGATGGCTTTACTTCCCAAGAACTATATATATTTTTCTTATCTTAACTGATTTTTTAAAAATGTGCCGGCCGGTTGCCGAAACGCCGTTTCTGGGAGCATGCCGTCGTATTTCTGTCATGTATTGTTATCGCCATCTCGCCCTCCTTTGTCACCCCATTCGCTTATTATTTATACGTTTTTAATGCCTTCATTTACTGGCATGCAGCTGTTATACTCATTTATTACCTTACAAACAAAGACAAATTTCAGAATCAGAACGAAATCTCCCGGAAATTTCGTTATCGAATAATAACAACCAGAATTGTTTGTCTTAAGCCACCGTTTTTGGGCACTCGTCGGCAGCTGTGGTTGGGGGTACAACCGGGCAAATACTGTGTACGGCCTTTTCAGAACGAATCAGGACTTCGTTCATGTGACACTTCGTCTCTTTTCATGAAAAGAGGAGAGTAATTGCCACGTGCGTGGCTGAAGAAACGTGTGTTATGGACCCGGGGAGCACACGTCGGCAGCCAAGACGCATCGCGTCCCCGCCTCGACGGGACGTTCTTCCTACGCTCGGTTCCCATATCAGGCTTCACGCCGTATTAATGTCAATACATATACCTGATGGAAATTGAGAGAAGGAACAAGTGGATTGCACGATTCGCACCAACTGTCAATTTTAGACCTCTTTAGTTCGACCTTTTTCAACTGTGTGCACCTGTAAGCTTGTCGGTCGTGCCGAGAAAGCGACATATATTTTAGCTATCGACTGATATAATTGAGGTTTTCTTCGGGGGCGTGGTTCTCTACGAGTTATATATACGTATGTACACCCACATATATTAGACTAATAGTCTATATATATATTAGAACGACACCGTATATCCAGATCCTCTAACCAATATCTATATATCTGAATGATATGTGCCTAATTTATTTTTTCGGTTGTCAATAAATGACGAGGCGTGTCCAACCGTAAAAATGACACACACCCATCTGTCATCCTCATACGTTGAACATATATATATATATATATGTGTGGATTATGCAGTTATATGGTTTGTGTAACAGGATATAAGTAATCGCCACCTATGGTCGTGTATGTGGCCTACATATACTAATAAACTGTATGAATATAATACTTCACACAGATTTTCTATAATAAATAATATTGAAAGAATATTTTTTCGGTTGCAGAAATACCGGCATTTTTCCAATTTTGTAACTCCTTGTGAATTTTTATGTAAATGCGCCATATGCTTTATATGGCATACTACATACATACAATGACTAAAGCAAAAGACCGTGTAATTCTAAGTATATCACAAAGAAGTAAAGTAACTCTTTTAAACGATTACGAATTTGTTGTAATATACTGCAAAGGAAACTTCAATTCTTTATGAAATGTTGCAAGGATGCCAATTCACGGCACCATATAATGAGATTTAATATGGAAATCACTGTCACATAATTTGAATTCGTCACGGTCAATGTTCATACCTATATGTCACGGGTATCGAATCGAGGTCGGTTATGTGACTTGCGGAAGCCATATAGAAAATGGAAAATGAATAAAAAATGACAGATACTAGACAAAACACTATAAAATAGATGAAAAGGATGATGGTATAATTTGATTTTTATCCATTTTCTGTAGTTCGTACAACAACGTGTTATTCAAATAGACGGCACAGCCACGGCACACGTTGGGCAGACGTGGGCATGGCAAATACGGTCATATGTAATCTTCAATCACGTCACTCGATGAAACAGGTGAATCCTCAACTTTATTTAACGCAAATTAAAATAACATTACAGATTACATAAAGTTATAGACGGGATAATTTTCCAAATTGTAATGCATACGATGTTTCTTTAAATAGACGTGTATATTTCATCGATTTTACCCATTAATTCATGTAGTATGTGTTTAAATTATTATACGCCTGCATATGGGTACTATGTTACAGCATCTTGATCGGGTTAATTTCTGCTTTTAGTGTCTAAATAACGTCTGCTTGTTCTAAGATTTTGAAAAATTGGACTATCTTGTACAACATTCAAATTATGTACTTTATCAGACATCCATTCTTATTATTTCGATATAAATGTCAACATCATAAGTAATGGTTTATCACTGTATAGACTTATACTATCCACTTATCCATATTCACTATCTATTTTGTATTTTATTAAAACATTTTAATAGTCATTTAAGGTAAAATATTCTACAATTTTAAGAGTTCGTTTCTTAGGTAATAACAATATACCTATTTAATGTAGGCATATGCCTAATTGCAATATATATATATATATATATATATATTACGCGACAAGTACATGTAGTATATTAAAACGAATCAATATGATATATGGTTTGGTCAACAAACACTGCTGTTAAACTGACAATTACCGTGTCACCAATCACGATCTAATTGTTGGACGTATCAATAATGATTTCAATTTAATATTTATATTTAATATGTCAGATATGTAACTATTAAGCAAAAAAGAAACTGTTGAAAACACAACAAGTAGCGTAACTATCGAGCCTATAAACAATACGATTAATTGACATTTAAACACATTACAAAATGTGTACCTACGATTTAAATACTGAATTATCCGATATTTCTTCAACAAAATTCACGTAATATTATATTTTATAAGGATTTCTAAATAACTTGGATACATACCTAATTGAATAGATAACTTTTGACAATATTGTTCGACTATTTAAGTTAATTCTTCTTTGGTACACCAATATGCGTACATTAATTCAATTCAATTTATTCAGTGAACCAGACCCGCCATTATCACGTGCTATATAATCAATACAGTTTTGAAAGAAAAAAACATTATTTTATGTTTAAAATACGATTGATATAATGAACAATTGACCTTATTATAATACTCTTATATATCATCCCATAAATTAATAATATGTTGATGGAGAGTATACTGAATTATTGCATCCTAAGAATAGCGTTTGGTAAAAAATAACAGATTAGCATAGTATGATAAAATGTGATAAACTTAATTCGAAGTTATTGAATGGCTATACATATTTTTTTGTATTGTCCACTACATATTGGGCATATAGTTGTAATATAAATACTTAAATCGGATAAGTTTTCATGTAGACTTCTTTTCAATCAACGTTGTGTGCAATGCCATGTCCCCATGTGTTTGTACCGAATTGGTGAGCATATTTCGATACAATTGCAAAGATATTTTGTGTAATATTGCTCCAATTAACAAGCCACGGTATAAATGGCCTATTTTGGATATATTAAATTAATTCACAAATGCCCACGTGCTATCTTTCATACAAACTTGTTTAACAATAATGTAAATTGTTTAATAATTTCAACTTGAGTGTAATACGAGTAAAATACAGTTAAGCATAGGCCATATATAATTATATACATATGTATCATACTTACGGATACTTACATATCGCAATATGGCTTATCGGGATATTCATAAAAATATGTTTACTTGAAGTAAATAATTATTATAAGTTATAAATAAAAAAAATTGTATTACCAATTTAACATCAACCCTTGTTGAAACTGTATTGATACCGTATCAAAAAAGAACTTGGCATGATTAAAAATGTCAAGGTAAAATTCAATAACCGCGATACCGTCGAATTGAGGCAATAGATGGCGCTATATAACAACCGACATAATCACCATGTTAATGTTTGTATTGTGTCCCCCCAATCCAAGAGCGCATCCAGTCTATACAGGTAGCTGGTCAATTAGGGAAGCAATCGTGTGGAAACTCCACAATAATGGCGCTATGTTTGGTGTGGCGGTGTTTTGTTTAGCTTCAAGTGTAAGTCAATATTTATTTTCAGTTCCAAACTGATGTATCCTCCTGCCGTCAGATGTATACTATCCTCCTACGGAGCTGGGTGGAACGGCGCGTGTTTCACGGGAGTACTGTGTGGCTTGTGTGTGGGGCATATATGCTGTTCGTGACCTTTGTCCGAGATGGGTCGGTGAGCTCCTACTCGGGCAGTGGGCCGTGAGTAATGGTCGAAAAGTGAGGGGCATTGATGAATACGCGGCAGACTAGCTAGCGGCGTAAATGTGGAAAACTCATTACCCCCTACAGCGATCGCCAGGAAATGTCAACTTATCAAGGTCATCGGCGCGAGCTTGATGAGGAAACCACACTTGAGTACAACGACGTCACTAATGTGAATAAATTCAGGCTTGTTTAAATTAATGCATTGAAGTCTAAAGATAACTATTGATACATAGGGTACTGTATTGTTTGTTTGATTAGTTGATTACGATAATGACCGGCTCCGTGGCCGAGGTTTAATATTAAAAAGAGACATTAATGTACATTGTATAATGCAACTTGCCATATTTTGCCACATTTTGCCATATTTTTCATTTAGTTAGATTATTTAATATCGATTTTCCAAAGATAAAGTCAGTAGTGTCCACCGGATACCCCGACACGTACCATGGATGCGCTACAATGACTATAGCTGTATATCAGGAATATAACATTAGGTCAGTATTTCAAATCCGAGTGATGAAGACTATACCCGTGACTCTAATTGTTGGTATAATATTGTTGAAAAGAACGTGAAACTTGACCAATCAACCAATTATCCATTACTACAATTATAAAAGTTACGTATAATACACAACGCCATGTACGTACGTAGCTATATCTACGTCATGTTTAGGTTGGATGGGTGTATGAAGGTGCACGGGGTAGGGTACTGGTTGGTTCGTGGATGTCAGAAGAGTTTGGGCTTAATATTGGGCTTAGGCAGGGTACACTTATTTTCATTATGGTAATAAAAGTGATTAGCAGGAAAGTCAGTACAAATAATGTGCTGAAAAAGCTGTTATATGCTGACGACCTAGCAAGAGTTATGGATAGTAAGCAGGAGTTGCAGGAGGTATTGGGAGAATGGGAGGGTTTATTTGAGAGGCATGGGTTGCATATGAGCGTGGATAAGACATATGTTTTATCAGTGGGCATGCAACAACAGAAGTTGGGTATAACCCTTGTTGACAAAAGTATTAAGCAGAGGGATAGTTTTGCGTATATGGGGGGAATGATTTCTGGGGATGGGCAGTCTGATGGGGAGGTGCGTAAAAGGATCCAGTCGGGGGCTCTGGCCTGGATAAATGTGGAGGGGGTTATGTCAGATATACATATTTCTTAGAAATTAAAAGGGAAGGTATTGGGTACAGGTGTTATCCTTGCATGTATTTACGGGATTGAGACATTGGTCCTGTCAGGGGCTCAACAACAGCGACTCCAAATATGCGAAAATAATTGGATGAGAAAAATTGCGGTTAAGCGGATCGATATGAGTATGTTGGAGGATATACGAGAGGAGATTGGGATGAATATGAGTCTTACAGATAGGGTGATAGGGGGCGCATGAGGTGGGCTGGGTATATTGTGCAAATGGATGAAGGAGGACTCCCGAAAATGGCGATGTCGCATATGGAGGTTGGTAGAAGAGGTAGGGGGATACCTCGTCTGAGATGGAATGATTGTATTGAGAGGGATTTTAGGAGGGCTGGAGGTGATGGTGATTGGAGGGTCGTGGTTACAGATATAGGGATGTGGAGGGCTTTGGCCAATGATGCGGCTGTCAGTTAGTATTTTCTTCCTCATCCCTTTTTAGAGATTCACGAGGTAGAGAGAAGAGAGAGGGAGTACATGCCAGTTAATGATTAAATTATCATAATTGCAGAAAACAATCTATATGCTATATCAATATATGGAAATTAATACGGAAAAACTATTTTCTAGATTATGTAGAAATATGATATAGTTTGACGTATTTGGTTAACATTTGAAGTAATTTTACATCAATATGTATTTTCAGTATAAATATGTTGGAACTTGTGGAAGTAAATTCCATGGGATAACATTTATTTGCATGTCATGATTGTGGGTGACAACATTATATCAATTAAACCATGGTAGGCAGTTATAAGCAGTGACGTTCTGTAAGTTTTGATCACCGTTATCATAAGTCATATCGTCAGGAGTAGGCTGTGTAATGCGCTACGCTCTTGCACCAGCCTTAATATGCTCAAAGCACAACTCACAAAGGAAGGGATCTTCAAGGGTGTCTAATACCTCCTATCCTTCGGTCATACTGTGGTATTAGTTTGGCCATCCAATAAGTTATCCAGTCAGTTACCACTGCGACCAAGGTTCGAACCCCGGTCGGACGTGCAAATGGGATGATCATGTCTACAACTAGAGGTTTTACTCCGGGCACTGTGGTTTTCCCTCTATCCCCTTGTCCGTTCGTTGTTTCACAAAGCTTTCGGGAATATTAGGGATGGCTAAAGAAGTTACTATGCCACGAAACGTTGAAACAAAATAAAATCGTATTGTGAAGTGGTTGAAAGAGTTTTACTGAAACTCACATAATCCTTCCCCGTGCACGAATCATAGCCTCTATATGGTGAGTAACACGTCGCCATTTTAATTTATGGAGTAAATTTGTCATGGTAAAGTACATGGCTCATATACTAGGCCAATATTTTTAATTTTCATTTAGCTTGTCGTGGCCCTGGGCCCCTAATTGTCAGTTCATGACCGGTGTGGCATGCGCAGAAGTCCCCCTGTGGGAAAAGTCACCCCTATAATTTTATAACGTGCATTTGGTAGGGGACTTTCCCCACTAGTAGGAAAAGTCCCCCAGACTTTCTAGCCTATGATGTAGCTATAGTGGCCTTTTTAGCATAAAATTCTAAGTCAGGATATTTAGTCCCCCCTTATCACGTGATGAATTCTCAGATTCACTGAGCACAGCATCCCGAGTTCCAATTCAAGTTTGACAATATATTCAATTTCACTATAACATTTTTCCAGTGTGTGTGGAGGGTGGTGCTAGTGTGGTGGGGGCTGGTTCTTTATCTGGGATTGATCCCCACTAAAGCTACGCCACTGTTCCGGGTACCATCTTCCAGTCAGTCTCTGCTATACACACTGACTGTAATGCAATGATTCAGTATAGCTTTGAAAGTTCCATATAATGTTTAATTCTGGCACACGTTATGCTTTGATTAGGCCTATATTTCATATCCAAATAAAGGCATGGGTATACGGATATTCCAGTGGTACACTATGGGGGGGGGGGGGGTAATGCTCCTCCTTCAACATTTTTACTCGTCAACCGCAACCGTTCGGCGCATGAAATTTTCCTTCGATGACTTTCTTCTTTCATGTCTTAAAACATATGTAATTATTGTATAATTTATGTTCGTACACTAAAGCATGTGAACACGGGTTATTTGTACTGTAGCACTGTTATTTGAATAGGTTGACATTTAGTGCACTGTGTAACCGTGAACTTATTGTCGGATACTGAAAGACCTTTCATCTCGAACAATAACATATAACAAACTAAAACAATAGCATACATAAGAACAAAAAGAATAGAATACATAGAAAATACAAAAAATATAAAAAATGAAATACATAAGAAAATGCTATTAAATATCACAATAAACCAATTTTCTACATCCCAGTTCCGAAATATATTTTTAACATCACGAATGCCTTCCATGCATCTTTATTCAAGATTATAATGAAGTTACATTAAATTTAGTTCATTTCGGGCTTTTTATGAAAAAATGTGAAATTTTCAAATTAACATTTTAATTAGCTCATAATTAGGCCTACACAACTTTATAGGCATAGTAAGTTTCAAATCATTCGTGGTTTCATTGGCTGAGAAGTCTGGGGAAAAGTAGCCCCACCCCGGACGCGAATTTTTTTTTCCCATATGAGAGTGGCCAAGTTAAGTGGTCAAATATCAGCGACAAATTATATACAGTACTTTGTGCACGTACGTCGTACATTGCATGCACGCGTCAAACACATACTAACTGTATTGGGCGCTGACTGTT